>WSZQ02087867.1:0-14708 GCA_019419845.2 Weissflogia rhopalogaster
AAAAAGTATGGAAAGTGTGAAAATAAGAGACCTAGAAGAAGTACATTTCTATGCCTAAAGATATTTAAAATAATCGAAATTATTTGCAACATGAAAAATATTTACATTGCGAATAAATCGCTACAAGTCCAATTAAAAATGCTTGCTTATATTTTGCATTTAAACATTTTAAAATTATAAAACAGTTTTTATTGTATTAATAAATATGGTTGTCATTTGGTACGACATATCTTTTCTATTTAGTCAGTTGGCAGTTCGCTGGTTACCATGAATGGACTTCAGGTTTAAATCCTATCACCTCTAGCCTAAGAGAAGAATAAGTATAAGAGAAGTTTGACGAAATTAATAATTTTAATGGTTCAATAAATACTGTTAGAAATTTTATTGACAAACATGGTCGTTGTGCTAAAATACATTTGTGGAATCTCTTTATAATTTGTACTATTATTTACTTTATATATTATTATAGCTAATTCCATTAGTAAACGTTAGATGAGGAACTGTGGAAAGGGAGAGGGCATTCGGAAAAATATAGGAAGTGTGTTATGTGAAAAGGATATAATGGATCCGTAGATACCATTGGAAGATACTAGGTTTTAGGATTTCTAAACTATGACAAATACTAACAAAATACAAACACTTCTCCTTCCTTCTAGGCTGGAAACCCATTCATTTACTTTGTAGAGATTTGTATTTACATAATCGTCCTTCCCTTTTCTGCATTTTCGTCGGGTGATTCGTCTGGAGCGATCCAGACAATCAGATCTTCTCTTATCCTGTTTATGTATCTCCAGAATTTATCTTATTTTTTGCGGTATACGACGTTTGTGCATATTCTTCCCATTGTGTAAGATTGTAAGTGTTCATTCCATAACACTATGTCATTTAAACATACAGCGATTGTATTTGCCTGTTGACTCACTTTGATTTCTTTGCCTCTATAGTTAAGTTGGACTCCCAATTATCTAATGCCCATAGCGGGAATTTGAATATAACCATGCTTATCGTTCTGTTGCCGGATATAGTTTTGACGTATAATAATTATTTAAAATTATAAATGATGTGGGGAGCTTCATTAAAATAGGTGCTTTACAAATTCAGTACCTTCTTCATTAGTTGCAACGTTGCTTATGAATGTGAAAACTGGACAGCAATAACAATATATCCAGTAGTCATATTAATAAGCATAAAGATAGCTGCGAAATCCATGCTATAAAATCTTGCTGCCGAAAGCTGAGGCACTTGTATGGAAACACGTTCTGTCAAGTGGGCTAACATTTCTTTATCTCTCTCTGTTTTATTATTCTGTTCCAGCCATGTTGATGCAACATCCAAGCAAAGATTTACTGACTTTTTTCCTTGATCAATTACCTTTTGGGCCTTGAAGATGAACACTAACCACCCAAACTAAAAAAATTTTTTTGAACAAGTTCATAGATTTTCAAATTTTACATCATACTCCATCTATTCCTGCATCAATGAAAGTAACGGATAAATTGTCCCATAGACCTGCAGATATGCGTATAACAACGCTCAAAGTTCCAACAATAAAAAGCAAACTTCTAAAAGCAACACTAATACCCATAAACTCGTTGAATATGCTCATAGTGCGCTCAAGGCGTTTGTGAATGTTGATCAGATCAATAAGCATCGATCTTGAATAGTCAGTAGATTCTAGCGATATAGTGACTGCTACAATCTCATCACACTTCCATTGTTTCTCTATGAGACTTTTCATTATTTCGTTGAATTTTGCTAAACGTTCCCGAATAAGTTCCAACCATCTCCAAGCAAGGAGAATTTCCAAGAGGAAATTAAAATACACCCAATTAATTAGAACAAGGTAGATGACATGTGCACTATGTCCAAAATGATGATAAGAGAAAACAGTATATAATACAAACGCAATACTGAACATAATAAATCGAAGACGACCATAGTGTTTGTTCAATTTAAGCCCACGTCTTTCAATGATCTCGTCAATTTCGTTAAATGATGTTTTCATAATGATGTAATCATTTGGATAGAAGACATTTCGGTATAGTAGCGAAAAGCCTACAATCATTGCGTAGAAAACTACGTACACACATTCCATTACACTACATGCCGTCATTGCATTTACGGATTTCTGATTTTCAGAATCATCAAGGTCTGTGGAGAGCAGCAGCATAGATGCAGATAGAAAAGCCGATGCGATGGGGTAAAATGTGATAATGCCGATAAAAATTGCATGAAGAACAGATATTTTTGTGTATACCCTAGGATAATTGCGATATAGTTTATTATCAGGTAAAATACCGAAAAATTCCGAAATCTTAGTGATGATGTCGTCCATTTTTGGGATAAACAAGAAAACTGTTTGCAAAACAACTTTATGCCACTGAATACACACTTTCAATTGAACGTTGTTTTTGTACTATGACTAACTGCGATGATAATGTAATGAAGTTGAAATTGCATTTAATGAATTCCACACACCTGGAAAATATTTTTCCAATTGGGAATTACATCTACGCTTTCTCGGCACGCAACAATATATGAAGCTCGAGATATAATCAGATAAGTAATTGTTACACTCTTACAATTACAATTAGTGAATGCATACACTATTGTCATTGTCATGGTTATATCTTTCAATTTTAATTGTAAATTGCATAAAATAGCTTGATGATTGCTGTGCACAAGGTCCGGGGGTCCTAATCCCGGCGGATGTAGAGCAAGATGTTATCTTCTTCTAATCCAGGTCGGCTTCTTTTGGAAGTCTTAGGTCTAATTTTCTTTACATTTGTTACAGTAGTAGTTTCTTGGTCACGGGGCTCCCCGTTAAAATACTCCATTGTGAGGAACAATTATGATTAAAATCACTCTCACAATTTAGGTTCAATCTCGCGACATACATTTCGGAATCTAAGCTTGCATCTTCTGGCGATTGATGCCGGACACTAACTGAAGGTGTTAAATGTTCTATTTATACTTTAAAAAATACGTGTATTAGCCCTCCCCAATGCAAATTGAACTGACCTTCTTAAGTAGCGAATATAAGTACATATTTTCATACCCTATACAGTATATAATGGCTGGCTAATTTAATTAATTTTAAATTACCTTTAATAATAGTACGTCTTTGATATGGTGGCCAACAACTAACTTATTAAAACGACCGAATTTATAATGAACGATATGTTCTTTGAACCATGGCTAATTAAGCGTTTTGTCTGCCTTATATATTTGTTAGAACCTGTACAACTGATTTCATATATTTAGTGTATACCTATTCCTATGTGATTCTTTGATCGACGAAATATCTTTCAGAAACCTTGACTCGCATATTGAGAATAGTGTTCTTTTTTAATAATATTTTATATCTCAATTTATCTAAGAGATTCTGGGTATCTTTGTCAAAATATCAGGTTCTTTTCACAGAATTTGTTATCAGTATATGGACGACCTTTTTGGAATTTTTGACACACACAATAGTCTGAATATGATTTCCTGAATATACTAAACAATCGGTTCCCTTCAATAATATTTACATTTGAACTTGGTCCAAGTTAGGATTCCGTTCTTAGATACATTAGTCATTAGAAATCGCGTAAAGAGCGGATTTGATGTGTTCAGGAAACCAACGAGCTAGGAGCATTCAACTTCCTTATTTATAGGCTGTTAGACAAAATGAGATATCAAATGCCAATTAAAAACAATACTACGTGAGAACACTACAGAAACAGGAATACTTTAAAAGACCTGTTAGGCATCGCAAAATATAAGACTAGTGAGCAAGAAAAATCATACAAAATCAGGAATGTTGTAACAAGAAAATTACCACAGGTTCAAATGACATAAAAGACGCGATACCATACTTTTAAAGATAATATTAAAATAATCAAACCAGCCAATCATTACAATGATCTTAAGCGTATGAAAATATGTACCTGCATTTGGGAAATTCTAAATTGATGAACTTTACTACAGTTAGTGGCGTCCCCCAACTTTGAGTTTATATTCGGTATGTGGGGTACGGTGTGCCGTTGATTGCGAAATGATGCAATTGTTTTGGAATGACGAATAGTTTTATTATCACACAAGTAAGTAAATAGTTCACGATGGAAAGACGAAGGGAACAGCGATGCATGCAAAGAGTAGAAACAGATGTGTAGGTTTGGAAGATTTGCAGAGTTAAAATTGAGAGAATAGAAAAACCTTGAAGAAATTCAAAATCTAGTACATGTTAATGTGTGGCATGGACCGCCACAGGTACTTAAGAAGGGGTAGGAAGGGTAGTGATAAGTCAACGCATTTGTCATCTTTCTCAGTTAATTTCTCACATTAATCGTCAGAAGATGGAAGTGTGGCTTCATCGCAGGTTTATTCGCTCAAGTTGTCAGAGTTGGTATAATAGAGATTTTGATGATATGTTTTTATATTAGTTGCTACTTACTTACTTGTTAGTCTCCAATGTAAATTGTGTTGCTGCAAAACTTGCTTAGGTCAGTAACTGACGGACGAGTCATGGGTTCGCCATCACTGTTCTAATCAATAATATTAGTCCCAAATATAACTATAGTTGATGGTCTGAGCGTTCACGTATTGAAAATCCATGGCAATATTATTATTAATAAAATAAAACACAAAGTTTTACCGAGAATTTTCAATTTTTATTTATATCGAAACAGTGACAATTGTTTCGCCTACACAGTGGCTTCCTCAGGCTGATGTGAAAAGTCTCGATAAAACTTTGTGCTTTATTTTATTAATAATAATATCAAATATAACTAATTAAATTGAAAATTGAAAAAAAATAATTGAATACATCGAATGCCCGCAGTAAAATTAAACAAGAAATAATAAAAATAATTACAGTGACACGCAATTTATAAAAAAGGTGTGAATGTTAATATATATATTCTCTTAGGAATTCATTTCAATTGTTATCATGCGTTGGCGCTTAGTATAATTTCATAATTCACATGATAAAAAATAATAAATAGAAGTCAAACAAATGGAATAAATTTAATTGGTAAAATCATTAAATCGCTGAAGTCAAGGTCTTTATTGACTTCACAGAGAAATAAAAAATATATATTCGCTGAGGTAATGAGATATAATTTTACCTCAAGCATATAAAGCAACTATTTACCATCTGCCGACACCGAATGAACTTTTTTCACGTTTTTATACTCGGATTATAGAAATATTAATTATAAAGAGAAATAAAAAAAATAACAACATTCATTATTCTACCAAATGTCTTGTACAAAACTCAATGTGTAGTTCCTCAATCGACTCTTCTTGAAACATTGTTTAGAAATTAATGTTAGAATAGTATTGTTAATAATTTCAAGCCAAATTGCAGGATCGTCCACTTTTCAATTTAACGTTGATTAAGTGTAGTTAAGTGTAGAATGAACTCCAGAATATACCATTATCGTTATGGAATACAGATACCGACACAACGCGGTTGTGTAGTTGTATGAACATGCTAGGAAAAATAATTGCAAAGTACTTGCTCTCAAATATTTAATTCAGCTTCACACTAAATTGCCAAATTATATATAAACATATATTCTCCAGGCAGCCAAGATATCGCGACAAGGAAAGAGTTAATTCGAACTACCTGGTCGGGTTCCCGGGGTCTCTATTGCGCAGTTGGTAGCGCGTTGGGCGGATATCCCAAAAGTTGCCTGGTCGAACCCGGTCGGGGGCTTCAAATTTTCCCTTTCCATGTTAAATTTCAATTAATTAATTTCTTTGTAAATTCATTAATTGTCCTAATGATTACAAGTTCTTCTTTGATAAGTCAATGCTATCTAGTCTCTTTGTTGACCGTATTTTGTTTTCATACATTTGAAAATAGAGAGCTTGATAAGGAAACACTGCACTTACTTCAAATTAATAAAAAAAAACTCGCGTTTTATCGCAATATTAATTACCCCAATGAGTCGCAACGATTGCTTGTTGAGAAAAAAGTGCCATTTTGAACGTTTTCTTGCGAATTGACTTAAAATGCACAATTTACAAAGCATAAAAATGAACATCGGAGTATTAAGAGAGAGAATGCCAAGGGTGTGGTATTCAATGTTCCTCCCTGATTACTAATGTTCTTCCCCACAAATCATATCGAGCAAGGCAAGGACCGTGAAATTCTTCTGGTATTATGAATTTTACCAGGAAGGCGATCAGCCTGGAAAAACGAGGAGTGATGATAGGCAGATCTACTGCACCATAACACATCGCCACCTTCAATCGTGAAAGGACTGCAGACGAACAGCCGAATTCCATGTGGAAAGCTGATAAAATTTAATAATTATATAATGAACGTCTTGGACAATTAAAATAACACCAGAATGCTATGGGATGCAGCACCCTTCTCACCAGACGAAATTAAGATAATACTTTTCAGCGGGGGCTAGCTGCATTGTGGAGCTGGGTACTCGTTAGATTATATAATCTGAGTTAGATTACTGCAGTTAAGCAACGTCGGACGTAGCTACGAGTTGGATGGGTGATCACTTGGTCCCCACTCAACAAGAGACTGCGACGCCGTCCGCGAACTCCTGACTTCACGTTAAAAACGCGAATGTAGGTTGCGCGATTCGTTTGCGACGAGGTAAATCAGTTAAAAATTGCAATAAATCAAAGCCATTCGTGTAAAAATGCAAAAACAAATATAATCTGAAATACTGTATAATAAAAATGAGGAATAAGTTACCTAAATATTTCGTACAATTCCTACATGTTAATAATTATTCAAGAGAATAGTATAAAGATGGATAAATAAATAATATAAAGCTATATGATTGATTACAAATCATCTGCGAATTTAATATCACCAGGATTTGAATATGTATCCCCGACATCATCGCCATTCGCTGGGTCGAAGAACGAGACACGTGGATCTCTTTGTGGGAACACCTGAGTGCGTCTTCGTACCAATTGACTGACCATACGATGTTTATTATTAATAAGCGTAGTCTTACGTGTCGTGTCATCATCAACTTGTGACGCGATACGATTATACTTTTCCCTGTACGATTCCATTAGAGTGGTTTTCGCGTTGCGCAAGCGATGCTGAATTATCTTATTCATCGTCACAGTAGTACGTCGCATTGACGGATCCACGTCATCATCATCTCTCTTCAAACGTTGCAACTCCTTAACAGCATCGATAAACCGCTGACCATTCTTAACAGTAGATCCATCAGCCAGTTCCTTCTTTGTGTTTTGAAAGAATCCAAGGTTAAATTCCATATTGGCCAAAATCTGACATAAAGTCTCGAAGCGATGCTGGAACATGGCGATGAACTGAACTGCCATCAAACTGAAGAAAAATATCAAGAAGACGAAACCGATAGGCTCTAACTGTAGGTACTCCTTCACCATAGAAATTTCCTTCGAGTCTGTAGAGTACGTAAAATTGGTCTTGACATTAAACGGCCAATTCAGATGCAGGATGTCTTTCTTCAGCGTAAGCATGAACACTACCAGAACAAAGAGTGAGTTAATCATGATGAATGCAGACACAGCCTTATCACGTAGGTCTGCTAGTGCTTTCGCAATTTCTTTCTTCTCTTCTGCAGTCTTGATATCAGGCTTGAGGTATAATTCAATCAGCTCGTTCCAAAAAGCACGCTCAGGCACCGTGATAGTACCGATCTCGCAGCGCTTCATTCGATCCCCTTCATCCATCCACCAGTTGAGTTCTTCATACTCCCCGGAGGTGACGCTATCATTGGACCTTCCTTCTTTGTTCTCTTCCTTCTTTGTAAATGCCTTTCGCTCCTCTTCGGGCATGTCAATATACTTTTGAATCTTCTTCAAGCTTTCCTGAATCTCCTCGAGCCGTCTCTCTTCGGGGGATACGGGCGATGTACAACACAGGCATTTAAAGAGCGATGCGATGGAAATGCCAAAGGCACCACTCTCTTCCTTTCCTGTAGCACCCAAGAAAGTCCAAACTTTATGGTCGGCTGTTTTTGGCTCCTCTTTCACCTCCGCCACATCCGCAGTGGGTGATTTCTTGGTGGAAATAACAGTTTCTCTTGTCCCCCACGATACGTTGTTCATGTTAAAGACGGAATATACGACAAGTAACAGGTACATACTTGGTACAGTCACGTAGTAAATCACTCCATACAGAAGACAACCAAATTCTTTCGGATGCATCAATGCAGTCACGATGAAAACCCCAGCAGTGAAGAAGAAAAACAGTGACGAAGGAGCCAACACACCGTCCAATTTGATCTGCATGAGAATACCAACTAATACTGCCATCATGATTAGTCCATAAATAGCACTAATTAATCCAGCAAAGAATAACTGAAGAAAAAAATAAAAATAAACGGCGTCATTTGATGGTAGTCAAAAAATTGTGTATTAATGGGTATACATTACATCAGTAGTAAAGAGACTTTGGAATGAAAGTGGAAAAAGCTGGACGACTGCTTCATGAATGATGAGTGAAATATGTATGGCTATAAGGAGTCAAGCAGTCAGTGAAGCGAAAATAGGAGAATATGGTACTAATTAATATGGATACATCAAGAACCAGTACTTAGAAAACGGTGAATTAGTGTAAAATATGATTAGGGTAATATGGAGGATTGAGAACAGTAGATGAGACGAGGAAATAACAGCTCATTTAATCGATACTAACAGAAAGTGCAGAAAGTGCGCTATCACGATAATCGCCTTAGAAGGATATTTTTATTTGGCCCAGTTTAGGAACGTGCATATTTACGGGATGTATAAACATGAAAAAGAGAGACTACATTCTAACAAACGATAAGCGGAACTCCCTTCGGAACACTCGATAAAATCGGGATATTTTAGAAACTTTGCATATTTTCATTTTTTTCTTTGCAACTATTCATAAACTGGGATTTTAGGTATATAAAAATCGAATCGTTAAATAAAAGAAATGCATGACAAGAGCAGGTCAAAGAATAGGTCAAAGCATTATCCGACGGAGGGGTGAAAGTGGTAATCTTTTTGAAATAGTATAAAGATCAAATGTATAATCAAATGTATGTTTCCATTCTCAAAATACATTAAATATAATACAATAAATATGAAATCCAATATTATCACAACTAAAATGTGTTGTCAAACTATGACGTGAATTATTGGATGAAAATGGCAATCTCTAATATGCAGGGACAAATAATAGTTTCATAGGGAATTAATAAACTTACTTGTACATCCGTCTTTTCGAAACATTTACACACCACCATAAAGAGGAGAATAGGCACCGCATTCCACATAAAACTCTCCCATTGTCCCATCTGAAAGGCAGCTACAAAAGCACCAACCAGCATAAGAAAGATGGTCCCCGGTCCTAGGACAGTACCAACCATCATAACACCCTGATAAATAATGTACAACATGGAAATATTTTCGTTCCTGTGGGTAATAAACTTGTAATCCGTAAGCAAATCCAAAATATTCGCCGTTGTCGAGGGCATCCATCTTCTTCGCTGATTGTAAAACTCGTTAAAACCCTCAGGGCAATGCGTATAAGAATCTGACGCTGCTGAATATTCCACGCGGAAACCACGTTGCAACAACAACGTACATAACCATCTGTCCTCGCCTTGATCGTACTGCACAAAATGGCGTGCCTCCGTGGCTTCGGTCGTGTAACGCTTCATCACATTATCCTCCATCAGAGCACTTCCTCGAAACATGGAGAAACATCCAGGACTACACAATACACACCCGATAACGTGTTCGGTGGCCTTCTGCAGCCAATGACCAATTGCATACTCAAACATTTGATACCATGCAATGAGACCACTACCGATCGGATGGATACGTCCACATGCAGCACCTACAGATTTACTTTTACGCATCAAATCGACGAGGAGCAGAACAGCATGCGGTTGGAAATCAATATCGCCATCCAAAGCCAACAAAAAGGTGTTCTCAGCACGTATCTCCTTCTGTTCCTGCGTGAATTTTCCATCCATGAGGCGGTAACCAAGCATGTAATACATATACATCACTTGCGACCATCGCTTCTTAGCACGTATTTTCTTCTTGTCTTTCAGATGTGCTACAAATTTTGTACCACCAGGAAGACTCCATTCTAACCGGCCACCATACGGAGTGCTAATCTTCACTGGACTAGGAAACGACACTTCCACCTCGTGGACATCACGGCGAGCATCGTCCATCGTCTCAATAAGCAACTTTACGTAACTGTTCAAATATGGTTCAGGAACATCATCGAACCGTATAAAAGCGTCGTCGAAAAATATATGAGTTTCCAGCTCATAGTAATCTTTTTCAACTTGAAACTCAATGCTGGCAATCTTTCTGGCGCATTGATCTGCATCCAAATGGAGGATACTCTTCAAAAATGCCATCATTTCGTCCCTGGTCTCATGCCACATCGTACCACAAGCATAAATCCGTGTCGTATTATCCGGCCCATCTTCAAATTCATCTTTATAAGAGCGATGGCGATTCTGACGAGAGATATCATCACCATGCCCATCATCCTTAACAGGAATATCATCATTGCTGAAAGCCTCCTTGCGACGATTCAGTGCAACATCTTGGTCAATCAGAAAGGGATCATACATAGGCCGCATATATAGTCTCTCGGTGCGTGCCAATCGTTCACTCGTCGGCATCCAAATGTGTCGGGTAATCCACGCCTGCGAAAGTGCCCAAAGCAACCACACCCATGCAGACTCGTTGATAATGAATTTGTGCAAATGGTACATATTCGCCGGAATGTCGAAGAACAGGTATGGTGGAATTACATTGGCGTACGCACACGCATTACTCGTAAAAGCGCCGGTCATTGCAACAAGGACTGAAATCGACAACGGCATAGTGAGATTGATAGGAAACGCAAAACTGAAGCCCTGAATGAGAATCTTGCAAGCGAATTTGCCAAAAACATAGCATATGTACGTAGCAAGAACGTTGATTATGAACACAAAGATTGGCGTCCATTCATCTGAATTCACTTCCGTGCCATAACCGATTGCAATGAGATCTTCAAAGTTGACAATGTTATTCGTGATTACAGGTGCTATCTAAATATTGAAAATAAGAAATATCTCAATTAGGTAAATGCATGGTTAGGTTTTGAACTTTGCTATTTAAGGTAATGACTTTTTAATATCGCCTCATTTATTGAGTTGGTCAACTAGATCACTCTAGCGTTCTTAATTATGATTGTAAACGAAGACAATTACTTATCTATAGGATGCGTCATCAATGTGCCAAATCGGTTCGGTACAATTTTCTCAAAGATGTACGCAAAATGATGTCAGAGAAAACAGTGTATTGAACGAGCATAGAATGGTGCACATTTCTCACTAGTACGACAAACTGTAATTGCGATTTGTTCACTATACTTTTTCTGCAACTATTACATGTGAAAATAATAATGGGTAGATTTAGTTTTCTGGTATTAATATATCTGCTGCCAAAAATTATAGGTTTTTAAAGTAGAAAGCCAGCGGCGTATATTACAAATGAGGAAAAAAATGCGTTTGAAGTTGGGTAAAGATGGGTAAAAAAACTACAGCTATCTAACTAGCGAGTTTTTGAAAGAATATTCTTAGCCCAATAAATAAGTTCCCTCCTTAACCAGAACATTTAAATGAAACACATTAAGTAATTAGTATTATGTTTGCCAATTTTGATGTGGCCACATTTCCGCTTAGGTTTTGAAATATTAAACACAACCAAATAAAATAAACAAAAAATATCCTATTCTAAACAAAATTTATTAGCAGCATCGGGGAGAAAGTAATTTAACGGTAATCTACTACTTGTGTAGTAGGAAACACACCGTACATTACATACTGGGATTGCAGGTAGAAGTCCCGTCGGAGGCATTCATCATTTTCACTTTCTAATTATTGCAATTCGTGATTAACATACTAAAAATTGCCTACCAATGATTATTTGTTCATATTGATATGTCAAAGGCAGCTTCAGTGCAGCACGACAATATGATGGTAGTAGTGCATTCGAGAATGTATACATCTCTTAACAAAAAGTTCGCATCCCAATTCCAACGATTCTTTGAGGATGATTTTAAGAAAATATTTATACAAGCGAATAAAAAAACAACATAACGTGTCGCAAATAATTATTAATTTCAAATTACAGATTAAGTCCATAACCTGAGAGGATCCCATATAGCAATTGGATTCCCCCAGGGGGCATCCATAAAATAAGGTGAGTCACTTGTTATGGTCACATGGTAAACCGCGGGCCATAGATTGCGTTGGTCAATATGATGAAATAGCTTTCAATAAACTACCTGTTTATAAAGGAAACTTACCTCTTTTATGGCAATTGGATGGCTTTTCATTGCATACTTGTAGTAATTAAATAGAAAATCAACATCGCCTTCAGCTATCTTGAAGTACACTATCATCGTGAGGAAAAACACACTCATCTTCCAAATAGAAATAAACGAGTACACGAAGTATCTCCCATTATTAAAAAATATACGCTCACGGGCCATTTCCAGAAACACTTTGTTCTTATCAGTGAAAAGTCGACGAAAATCAGTTTCAGTCACAAACTTACTCCATTCGATAAAGTTTTCCCAATAGCCGATTCCTATTAATACAATGACAATAGGAATCATCCAAGCATCAATTGTTCCCGCAATCAGGGGCCAAGCAATCAATGATGTTGCCTGACATCCCAGCGCAAGACAATCCAGAATAAACTTGGGGACTGCTGATCTTGTTGAACATTTCTGTCCCATTAAAACATCTTCAGTAAATGAAACACCGATTAAACTATAGTAACACTAAACATAGGGTTTGGTACTTACTAAGCAACGCAGGAATCACGCAAAAACCATTCATTAACATGGCACCTTTGATAACATCCAATCTTGGCAGGACGTGAAAAACAAGCAGAGCACTTCCAATAGGTGGGAATGTTTCCGTTGCCAGTACAAGAAGAAAATCGGCCCATCCCGGTTTGGTAAACTTCTTGAATAAACATATACGCACGGAACGGAGGAATATACCAACTTGTGGGACACAATACGCGTAGAATAGCATCCAAATCCAAACGACTCGCTCTACGTCCGGTAAGGTAACAACAAATTCGCGATTTTCATCCAATTCTTTATTACAGTATGGTTTTGTATCATTGTTTGAAATCTGTGAGGTCATAAAGAGGAGCGTGCCTTTGGAGATGGTCGCCGAGCCGAGGACAACAATAAAGGTGAAGAGAAAAGCGATAAGATGAACAAATTTCACGGAGAAGTTATACCATTTTGATTCGACCATCGAATCGGCGACAATTTCGCGCGGGGAGTCAGGAAATTGATTCCATGCTTTCTCTTTTTTCGTCGGACTAAAATCCTTCAAAATGTATCGGGACTAAACATGACCAATAAAAGAAAAACTTACAGAAATATTGCACGTTCATCATCATCTTGGTCATATTGCATCGTGAATTCGAAAGTACCAAGATGGAATGTTGATTCACAATCGCATTTAATAGGAACACACTTGTAAATCTCGCACAGATCGACTAAGTATTTGAAAGTTAGAATGCGATTCATACTCGGTTATCTTATCAGAAATACGATAGAATCTTGTTAATTTTGAGTATTTTTATACACACGTTTGATAAAATCTATTTACAAAGAGGTAACTCGCTTAAACAGCTATGGCGCCATCTTCATTGAGCTTTCTGCCTGTATGAGTTCTTCGATGGTTGGGCGGCGTCGTGCATTGTACTGTAAACAGGCACGAACGCATTGTATGACACCAGAAGGTACCCAATCAACAGGTGGATAGTCAATGACATGATTGGGGTCCATGATGGTAGAGAGTCGCGCCGAACTGTGTTGGATATGTGCAAAAGGTGTGCGTTTGTATACCAGTTGGTAGAGAATGCAGCCAAGCGACCATACATCTGATCGAAAACTGATTTTGTAAGCTTGTCGATCCATGGTGGCAGCTTGGTCTGTACAAAGCGCCTCCGGACTGATATAGCCGAACGTACCAAGGGCTACCGTTTTCACCACGCTGGTCATATCTAGTTGCACGCAGCTGGAGATACCAAAATCGATGAGTTTAAGGCGTTCACGTATTTCAATAAAGTTTGCAGGTTTTAAGTCCGAGTGGATGACACCTTTCGAGTGCATCTGCCGGACTGCGTGGAGCATTTGCATCCAGTAGAAGTGGACCATGAAGGCTGGCAAATGGGCTGCATTGCGGCTGTGTTCACGGAGGATTTGCGCGAAATCGCGTCCTCCTTTTTCGAGTACCATGTAGAGCTTCTTTTCTTCTTTTAAATTTTGGCTAAAGAAGAAGTTTCTGATATCAATAACATAATAATAACTTATATTTTGGACAAATAATAAGTCAATTCTTTCCATAGATTTTTCTAGAGAATGTTGAAATGTACACTCAATGAATAATTTTGTTTCAGGCCAATTTTAGGTAATATTTATAAAAATTGTCGGAGTACTGGAGTCCTCTATGGAGTGCCGCAAAAAAGGCAATGAAGTAACATTTCGTCAAAAAATCAATTAAATAAAAAATATATATAATTCACGGAATCCACTGTCGGTTGTTGGTAAAACATATTGGTAATTAGCACAAAATACTCTTTTAATTAATGTATACTCTTATACTCTTTTAATTAATGTTTCACAATTTGGTTTTATTTTCGTACAATGTACATTTCGCCGCGAGGTATAGTACCTG
>WSZQ02087878.1:0-60063 GCA_019419845.2 Weissflogia rhopalogaster
TTAACTCGCTTGGCTTAGCTTGCGTGACAACCGGGCAGAAAGGCAAGGTAGAGAAATAGAAAATATTTCTAAGTGCAAAATATAAGCATTTATTTAAAGATTCCCCAAAGGTTTTAGATATCTCGGCTTGGGAACTGCGCACTGGACAAGAGAAGAAGACTGGTGGCGACTTGGTACGAACCAACTTTCTCAGTCGGCTGAACGCCTTTTTATAGGGCCTTTTTGTTTAGATTTGCACAATTCTAAGAAACTATCTATGCTTAGCCAGAGCCCAGTCTTCCTTCTTTGTCATATTGCAACATTGTAGTCCCTTGCCATATAAAAGTAACGTGTAAAAATGCATAAAGAAGATGCGCGCTCGCACTCTATAGCTGAATGCAAAAATGCTTAAGTCAGCAGATAATGAATGAGCGAAGCGCTGCCTCACAGTAGTCGCGTCTAGGCAGTGGACGATGTAACATCAGGACATTTTGAATATGATTCATATATTCGCGACATTATGAAAAGGTGTCCAGATATGTAGATGATATTTTTACATAGGAGCAAATAGTCAACTAGATAAATTTCTCTAGATTCAAACATATAAGTTACAATAGAAAAAGAGGACAATGCGTCCAATAATTTTCTATACATCATAATGAAAGGTATCTCAAACCAATTAGACTTCTTCATTTATAGAAAACCTACCACTACAGATGCAATTATACCTTTCGACTCTTTTCACACCCTCTCAACCAAATTATCATGTCTTAATTCTCAAGTGCATAGACTATCAGACATCCCTTTCTTATAAGACGATTTCAACTTAGGACTAAATACAATTAGGACCATTGGTAGGAATAATAATAGATTATAGGGTTGATGGAATACCAAACAACAATATTAGACTAAGACCAATTTTTTCCAACTGAACCTGAAACAGTATACAAATTCCTTACCTAGCATTCTAAGAGATAAAATTAGGAGAAAGTTAAAGTCACAGCTTTCGTTCAAGTATCTATAACCAAAACACTCTCCGAAATATTTCAAACAATGACTTAAAATCACAAGATGATTGCCTAAACGACTCGGGTATATATTAAATTAATTGTAATGATTGCGATAACTTATATGTATTGAAAAATTTAAATTTAAAAAATCTTGCATTTCGGTAATAAAAGCCATAAACTAAATGCATTGAAAGTAATATACATAAAGAGTCTTCAAAGAGAACGTGGGAAATGTTCTCAATGGTCAGATGGATTTACTATCACCCTTTAACGCGCACTTGTATACCACAAATTTGCAATAAATAAGGAAAAAAAATCTAAAGGACCAAGTGACTCATCGTTTCTAAATATATCAAAATGTTTTATCAACAACCGACAGAAAGTCGAAAGTATGAACTATAGTAAAACTACTCATGTATTTCTTAATATATGATAACATCAAGTAAGACATAGCGTCAGTTTTCCGGCCGGTAATTGCTAGTCACTTGCATCTTTCTAGCGACAGACACCTGGAGTGGCCGACCGGGTGAAAATGGTAAGTGTGTACCCAGCATCCGTATTTTCCGACGTGTCTGGCTGGCTGGTTAGAGCGCATGCATGCATAATACATTCGCCATTTGATTTATAAACTTTGCATGCCCAACTTGGCAAAAGTTATTTTAAAAATTGAAAATTTCATCTCCAGTAGCGCTAGATGGCGGCGTCGATGATGCAAAAATGGAAAAGTTTTAAAGCTATTGCCACGTTATCGATTCCAAGTAGTGTGCGTGGGTGGACGCGACAACAGGAGCGTTACGGGCATGTTTGGGACTGAGGGTGTTGGTAGGAGGACTTCGGCTTGGGGGGTGGGAGGCTAAAGGGCACAAAGATTGTGTGTGTTCGGCGATGGGAGATGCAATGACGACGTTTGTCGTTTGCGGCTTTGATTGAAATGTATGGAAATCGCATCGGTGGGTTGCATCACCACATCGACACACAGCAGATGAAGATGGAAGGCACGCACAAACATCACACGATTGCGTGGCGGCGGTGTGGGTACAGGGAGAGAAAAAAAGGGGGCAGACGGGTGCGGCCAGACGCGCCGCAATCGTAAAGCAGATTCCGCCTCCTCGACGTTGTCGTCCTAAGAAAGCGCCGCATCTATGCATAGGAATAGGTACGGCACCAGCGGGAAGGGCCATCCAGCCGGAACCGACTTGGGCCGTGCAACACTTGGGCAGGACAAGGACATTCGGGTGGGAGAAGGACCTGCGAAGACACTGTTAGTAGAAGGGTAGCAACTACTTGAAATTTATGGCGACGCTTCGACTCCGTAATCACGGCGTATAAAAAATCTATAGGTACGGAAAGGACGGTAACGACAGCAGAACCCACCCTGCAAACGGGGAAAAATCGGGCACGAAGAGCGCGTCAGTCGAAACGTGATAGTGCATCACCAATACTAATAAGTAACCAACGCTTATGGAAATATAGCGCCGTCGTCAGGCATTCGTAGCCTGTGCTCCGGACGCCAGCAGCCAAAAATTTGCATCACAATTAAACACGAACTCGTTTGCTCAGAGCCAAGTGGTGCTGCTGGGACTCAAGAGTCTAGCAATTAATCATCGCAGAACACGAAAAACAATTCGATTAGAAATGAATCAAGCGCTAGTAATACGAGGGAATTCAATCAATCGTGGTGCTGTTATTTTATGACTTATGGGGATTGGCGGGGACCGCATCCATTCCGCCCTGCGACCACCGGTCAGATTGGTCCGAAAGATAGAAACAATTTCCGACAAATTCGCCGAAAAAATCTAATTTTATTCCAATCTCCCAATCTCTTTTTCGGTGATTCTTTCGCATCAATCCCAACTTCCATCTATTTATTGCCGTCTTGGCAGGACTCAGCTAGAATCACCATCCGAAACACGACGACCACTTGAATCAGACGCGCCACACGCTTATCAAACTGCCACGGTCGTCCAAGGCAGTTTGACCCCAAAGACGCTAGGCTGCGCACCCGACCAGACGGAATCTAATAAGAAGCGCAGGGCTTCATCTTCGCGCAGAAGGGATTGGCAGCATATGGAATTCGGATTAAATTATGACCACCACCCCAGTTTGGAAGCACCACGCCCGTGCGCAGTTGCTACGGGTGTGCATATTGAGCCCCCACCTGCAGTAAACTAGGAACAAATATAGCCTCGAGTAGGTGGCTAGGTATTACTATTATTACTTCGGCAAGTTACAACCGTGAAGGCACTTGCCAGCCGCCGCCCCACAAAGCGACGCGCGAACACCGTAAAGGTGGCTTTCCATCTTGACAATAGCAATCAAGTAATCAAAAGGGTATAATGTCGCGATTTACAACCGCTAAGTGGCGCGCAACCCTTGGAAAGTTCGCACATAACGTGCTGCGAACGCAGTTTGCTGAAACCCGCCGAATCCCACCAAATCGATGTCAGGCAAACCAATATTGTACTTGTGGCACTTCGCTCAAATTGAGCGGAACTATTCATACAAGTTGCAAAATAGGCCAACTGCCTTCTAGTTTAGGAATTAAACTTCACAATTGAGATGATAATATAGCCCAAAACAAGGATATCCAATATAAGGAATAATCTTTCCTTCCTGGGAATTCTCTCTTTAAATTGCTGAATGAAAATCACTGGAATTCATTCTCCTGACGAGAATATCAGGTATGGATAAAGTATGATAATACATTTATACGTACTACACACGTATGGTTCATCTGTATAATAATAAAATCTGTGGGGAACTTCAAAATCATATCCTTAACATTAGAGTGCCTGACTTACAACTAATCACTCTGATAGTTCGCCTGCTATGCAAATCTCCTTAATCAAATGAGGATGAGAATAAAATTTCCTTAGCGGGAATTTCAAAATTTTGGCAGTTTGCTCGAGGTCTCACAGTTAGTTGGTTGACTATATAAACCTCTATATTTCTCTCTATAGACGATTTGTACCGTAATTAAAACTGTGGGGAGTCTGAAAGTCTGAAGTCTTATATTTTAGGACATGACCTTGTTCTAATCACTCCGACTCTTCATCTAGCGCTGCTATCAGCTTAGTTTCTCTGCTTAGTTTCTTAAATATACCAGACATATGCTTATCACTGGATATGAACACGCTTTTGATGGTGCAGTTTGAGGCGAAACAAGTGTTCACATATCTCACTGGAATTTCTTGTTCGTTGAACAATCTGGATTGTCAGAACTGGGTATTTAACGATTAGACTTGATAGCGCTGCATGTAAATGCTCGTTTTGTGTAGTTGAATTTTAGTGCACCTTGCGTACTGGTAGAAAGCGTACGATCTCTCTGGGCGTACGCCACCTAGGTATATTGTATATTGCAACGACGATTAGCTTTGTGTATCTTAACGACTCCCAATTGGGCAATTGTTGTAGCGCGTAATCCGAGTTAAAGCACGTTTACGGCCGATATTATAAACCTGCACGTGGAGTCGTGGAGTCGTGGAGTGTGGAGTGTGCGAAGTGGCCGGGCGGAGCCATCCACGACCATCCCCAGCAACCATCCCGAAAATCGTAAAACTATAAATATGACCGCCGCCGGAAAGCATGCTTGCGCCCGATGCGCCCATTAAAATTTATATATTTAATATATTCCGGGATGGCGCAACGTTAATTCAGAAATTTCGCGCTAAAATCACGCCGAAAATCACGGGTTTGTTGGTTGAGTTGCGTACAGTTTGGGCTGGGGTTGAGGGGGGCGGTCATGTTGATTCGGTGGATAAAGGCCACCGCCTGGTAATGGAAAAGTGCTCGAAAGCACTCCGCGTTTTTATGCGTGCGGAAAAACAAACAATTTCCACGGGAATTATGCGAATGCGGAGTAAAAACGATTATACTTGTGCGATCGACGCATGCCGTTCATATATGTGTGCCTACCGCCCCACCCCCCTCAAACACACCAGTTCGCTGAAAATGTACGATACGCGCCGATGCCCGTCGATGAACGCGAGCGCGGGCGTCCCTACTCCCCGTGCATGCCGACCACCTAACTAACCGCCGCCAGCCGCCCCTCGCGTTAAATATATTTGACGCGTCGTTTATCGCTAACGGTTTCCGCCGTGTTTGCCGTGCGCGTCAGCTCACTCGCTCACCTTTCGTCAAGCGGGGCGGGTGGCGCGCTCTCTTGCTGTTCCACCAACGGCCATCCAAACCCCCCCCCCCCCCCCCCAAAAAGAAACACGCCGCTGCAACTTCCGCCGGGGTTTCGCTCGAGGAACATGTTGAATTTGTGTTTTTCTGGCAAACCGGTGGGGGGAAGTGCACCGCGTGGCGTGGCGTGTACACAAGGAAATTGATTTCGCATTAAAAACGTTTCAACCTCGCCAAAAAACGAGCCAACACTAGTTGATTCTCGACATCCTCGGAAAGCTTTCAGACGTGTAGGTAGGTCGAGCTTTCCATATTTTCCACCCCCGTCGCATATTTCTCAAACATTCTACAAACACGCGCGTCAATAAATTCCAACCCTCCAAATCCACCGCACAGAAAGGGTTAATTTGCAGTCGGGCGTAATTCAGAAGTGTTGCACGTCAAAATAGAAAAAAAACATGTCTCATTGCAGGCGTAATCTCGTTGTACCTGCACTCATCCGTTTGAGGATGGGGTGGCGCGTTGATTTAACTAGTTATGCCCCGCTTGATTGTCGCGTATAATTAAATTAAAAACGTTTGTTTTTGTCGCGGCGTGGCTTTGGCGTATTGTTGATCGTGGCTGCATTGTGTCGCTGTCGCCGGCGTCGGCGTGTGCTTTTTAATTTGATTGCTTTGTTGTTTGATTAAATCAATTTTATATGAGCGAACGCGCACAATGTGCGCGCAGCGCCCAGCAATGAGCGTAATGTAATAAAGCTCCTTGTGTCGGTTTCCACTTAAAAGAAACGCCTTTGAACGTGATAAATTCCCTTTGAAAATTATTGCCATGATACGCGTATTACCACCCTCTGTTCGCACACACGAACACTGGAATTTGATGTCTGAAAATTGCAAGATTTATGATCAACATCCTAAGAAATTCCTCTATTTAACCTCGGAAAATCCACCCCTAAGAATATTAGTACCCTAAAATCGAAAGTCATAAATAAACACATTCAATAGGACTAGGTTACTTTAGTAATCTTTAGTTACTTTTGTAATCAGAGTCTAAATTTTTTAAATTATTTTATAATTATTCATAATTATAATAATCTTATATTTTGTTTTACTTTACTTTATCGAATAATATACGTATTTAAGTATCGAGTTAAAAGTTACACGTCTACTATTAATATGGTAGTATAATTTCACCCGTTCTAGGTCCACCCCCACTACCAGCCTACCGTGACGTGGCATAGTGCTCGCGCGGGTCGCGTAAACAAACTGCGACTAGTGGTTGACGTGACTCGGGATATCACTGACTGAGCGACTCGTCAATCTTTGTCTCTATGATCGTAATTTTAATTTAACCACCACGAACGTCAAAATAATAATATACGTAATAAATAATAACAAAATTAAAACTTCTTCTAATTGATTGACAGATATAGATATTTTAAATAACTTTTAACAATCAAATATACGAACTGCATTAAAATTATGTATATTCAAATTGAACCCTATTACAATTACGAACATGAATGTGGGGTTTCGTTCTGTTATCGACAGCTTTTATCGTGTTATTGCAGTCTAAATTGGTGCAATTATTGGTGGATACGCCAGTATATCGGATATTTCTGTTCTACTTTTTTTTCGAACAATGTATGCATTGAAATAACGTGTTAAAAGTTACGCGTACTATTGATGTGGTAGTATAATTTCACCCGTTCTAGATCTACCCCCACTACCGTCCTACTCTATCGTGACTTAGTGCTCTCGCGAATCGAGTAGATACGCCGCGACTAGGGGTCGGCGTGATGACAATTCGCTCACGGGACATCACTGACTGAGCAACTCGTCAAATTATTTCTGTAAGATCAATCACTTAATGCAACTATTAAGTATGTTAAAATAAATATTAATATAAGTATTAAATAATAATATGAGTATTAAATATAAAAATTTAAAACCCTTGGAATTGATACACAGAGGTAGACAATTTAAATAACTTTTAACAATAAAATACACAAACTGCGTTAAAATTGTATATTTAAATTGAACCCTATTACAATTACGAACATGAGTGTGGGGTTGAGTTCTATTATGGAGAGCTTTTATCGTGTTATTGCAGTCTATATTTTTGTAATTTTTGATGGATGCGCCAGTATTGCTCACGTGTATGATGCAATTCGATTGTTTCGGTAATTGAATAAAACTACAGGTAATTAATTTCCTCTTGACTAGCATATCCCCGTGCAAACTTCTATGCGCGATTATTTATCTACGCGCGCCTGCACCACCACCCTCGGCGCGTATTTGTCGCGCAAATATTGAATAAATATGTAAATATAGATGTAACATGTAAACACACGCATGTGTAAACATGGAACACGGACACCAGCGCCAACGGCGGCAAGAGGTGGTTGGATTAAATGCGGTTACATCGTGCCGGTTATTTTTGCATCTGTGCCGTGGTAAAAAAGGGTTGGTTCGGTTTAGTAGGCGCGATGTTGATTTTATTGTCGCAAAGTTGATGCATCATCGCCATGAATGGTGTTTGCAAATCGCATTCATTGCGTTGATAAATACGGTGAAAGCGATCATGACCGCCGTTTTTGATCAGCGCATAATGAACAAACATTAATTATGGCGAGCAAAGGGGTTTCCTATCAAAAAAGGAGGTTATCGGGCGCAATGGTGCGTGATTTGTGTGCGCTGGTAAATAGACATGATGTGGAAAATTTTCTGCCCACACTCACATTTTTTTAATGCATCTCCTTGTTTATCTTTAGATAATTCATCAGGAAAGGAAGAAACTATAAAATTCAATTTTAATCTTTGAACTCGGGGCTTTTTTGCTGACAACCCGTTTACATTGTAGTCCATTTTTTCAATAATATTCTCCTAGAAAAACGTGTTAAGAGTTACTCCTCTACTATTGATACGGTAGTATAATTTCACCGATTCTTGGTCTACCCCCACTATCATCCTTCTGTGACACGCTGGTGCGACTCAAGCATACAAATCACGGCTAGAAGTCGGCGTGATATTACACTATATTTCGAGCTGCTAATGTAATCACCAGGAATGTCAACTACCTTTATCCTAGTGAAACACAACCTAACCATATTTATTATTATTTAGATCTAAAAATTGTACATCCCTCTTTTGTAGAAACTCTTTTATCCCTGTTAATTGTGTATATATTTACGTCCCCTTTGAACATTTCATGCGTAATTTTTACAGTCCCCTGTTTTTAATTAGGGACGCGCCTCCGGGAGGAGGTGGGGGCGGGGGGCGGCAAGTACACGCATACGAACGTGACGGTGCTTTGCATGTGTCGATGAAAACGCCATTTGCTTTTAATGACTCCCGGAACGCGCTTAAACAATGGACCAGGGCGCACGTTTTGGCGGCGTGTGTTTTAAAACGGTTTGGCATGACGCCTCCGCCGCCACCGTCTACGCGCCGAAGTGCCATCGTGCGACGGGCACGAATACTTCGGCCAGGGCGGTGCAACCGGATGTCGGTGCTATGATATAAAATAATCATAATTACACCAATGGGGCTGATCTTAGCGCGAAGTTGCCAAAAGTCTTCGAGTTTGACTAATTCCAACGGCACTAATGCGCACAGGAAAATAGTGTCATTCGCGACGTGGTAGTTTTATTGGCGTAATAAAGTGCTAATTTCGAGAAAGAGTGAAAAAGTGTTTTCATCGTGGATAATAAAAGTTATTTTTGCGTTTTTGTTCAGGGGAGGCGAAAATGGTTTGCGCGCCATACGCCGTGTGCATGATAAAGAACTTAGGTAATCCCTTTCCTGCTTTGACCAGCTGAAAGCTGAAAAGGGTCACTTTAAAATTCACTTTTATATTATATTTTTAGTCTTGGAATGTACGTCCTGTTCCGGTAACATCGGACCACACCGGGAAAATTGTACTACGTAACATTATACCTTCTGTAATGTGAGGCGAGTTAACTTCAACCCAACACAAAATTTCCACCGAGAAAATACGTTGTTAACAGCAACAATATGGTTTTAGGAAATGCAACCATTAAGAAATATTGTGGTAGTAAATTTTCTCAGTTTCTAGTCCCATTTTCACTTGCACTTTGTTGTCGTAAAGTTGATTAAGGGTTCTCGTTTCAAGTGTATTTAGTTTATTCTTATCGTACTTCAATCCAAATATTTATTTGAAACGATTCATTCAGGAAAACATAAACTATATAGCCGGATTGTCTACTTGGTGTGATATTTCCACTAGACCCACCCCCACCACTATATGACGTTGTGTGACCACTGTGTGTATCTGTTCCCCTCGAAATAAGAATTATTAATAAAACCGATGGCTGAAAATAACTTTTAAGTAAACATTTAAAACAGAAATGTGAATAGGCCAAGCAAGAATCCTCTCAAGTTGAAAGTGTGCTGGTGGTCGCTTACTTGGATTAGACTTTCGGGTAGCCTGGTTAATTTTCACAATTAATGGCCTGTAATAATAGCACCTGATGCCCATGCCTTTATCACATTAAGCCGCGCGGCACAGTTACGTTCATCAAATTTGCCATCCGGCCACGGCGACGAAATTACCCCCAAATTGCTTAATCACTTAATTGCGCAACACTTTTTGCGAGTGTCGCCGAGCAGAGAGCGACGAGTCGCGAAAAATCAACAGGATGATAAATAGTTTTCAATTTACACTTCTACCCATCGAAACACAAAAGCGTGTTTTCGGAATGTTTGAAGGGTAGATTGATGCAGGTGATAAGCGCGCCCGAATGAAGCAGTAGCAAAGTCGGCGGAAATCCAGGGATATTTAAGGAAATACGACGAGTTATCCACGCTGCAGTGCTGCGCGGCAGAAGGAAATAATAGAAATAGAAATTGCTTTGCGTCGGTTCATCTTGATAACGAGGTTATTTTCCATTTACTTTGGCGAAGTTTTGAGCGAATTCCGGGACGTATACTATGTATACTTTCGCATTCAACGACGATACAGCGTCGAATTATAAATGATAGGCATGTTCTCATTTAACTTACGAAAAATGTTTAATATTACTTTGATACGGTCAAGCACCAGTTATTAATACGCAAAGTTTCGCGTAATTTATCATCAGTCCGGTTGGGGAGTGAAAAACGGACGTCGAAACGCGTCTCGAAAAACGTCCCGGATCCGTGCGCGCCACTGCTCCAGCCCTGGTCATTCCAAAGTCGCAAAGTTGCGACATGCGATACTCAGCACTGAGTAAATTACGACAAAGTACGCCCGGCAGCGTTGAATAAACAATTTGATTACAGAGTTACGGCGCTATCATACAAGATGTACCGCTGCAGACGAAAAAATGGCGCTTTGAAAACGCTGTATGTGTGTTGTCGCTGTGCTTTGTTGCTGCAAATGAAGCTTTTGTGCAAACATTGCGCTGTTTACGTTGCTTGGTAATAAATAGCAAACTGCAAAGAGTAAAAGGTAGGCGTTGTTAATGTCCTTATCCGATGCCAACGCAAGGAAACCGGAAAAAAAGAAGCGCATAGAGTAAATCCCCTAAAAGACCAGCCTTTTGCACATGTGTAATCAACGAGCTTAGTTTAGTTTCACAACTCTTCAGACTAAAAGACTTTTTATCGCTCATTTTTATTCTTTTCAGTGAAAATATATTCTATATCTCTGGTAACGTGTTTTGTTAAAAATAATTTGTTATACGCATTCAGACAAGAGAAAATTATGTTAATGTTTCTCAAACGTTTTTATTTCGTTTGAATAATTTTCAATGGTTAGTAGACATTTCTGACATCTTTCCTGTGGGATCCCCTTTTCTTAAAGATCCTACCCTATTATTCTACATGTAATACTAAAAACATTGAAAAAAAAAATACCAAGAAGTCAAAAATAAACCAATATAATGCTCTACTAAAGGAGGAAACCAGAAGAAAACCAGCAAATCTCCTCAGAAAGAACAGTTTGCAAATATGTAATCAAGGAACTTAGCACTACTCTTCAGACGAAAGGACCTTTGATCGCTCAATTTTATTATTCCCAGTGAAAATATATTCTATGTCTCTGTTAACCTGTTTTTAACAATTTATAAATTATGTCAATGTTTGTGTTGAGTCGGTTGCCTAGGATAGGGGCTGCTTGCTACTACTATTCTTAAGATGCTTTCAATAGCAATTGGTAGGGGGCCCTACGCCACCATGAAAGCGTGGTTCGTGCCGGATTCCACTGGTGAGTTTCGCGAATGGTTGTTAAGCTTGTTCATTTTGTTTTAATAAAAACGTTGTGGTGCTAGAATTCGGGTGCTTTTAGAACATGAGACGTAATGGTGAGTGGTACTTAACACATCGGATAATTCAAGGTACTTAACTTAAAAAGATCCAGTTAGGTCTGGTTCCGGGCAATCAACGGAAAATAAATTAATGTTTTAAAAACCGCGACTACCGCGTAACAGTTTGACAAACGCTTTAATTTTGTTTACATGATTTTCAATATACTTTTATTAAAGGTTCTACCTTAGTATACTACATGTAATACTAACAAATTTTTAAAAATACAGAAAAGTCAAAATTTAACCAATATTAAGCTCTACCAATGCAAGAAAACAGCAAAACGAGAAAATCCTCTCAGAAGGCAACCGTTTATACATATGTAATCAAGGATCTTAACACAACTCTCAGACTTTTTATCGCACGTGGCACGTTTTGCCGCATTTTTGCCTTTCGTACGAAGTTACAACTTGTTTCTTTACCCTGACACCAAGCTCGGCCGGACAGCATTTTTTATTGCCTGTACAACGCAGTTTCGTTCATCCCCGTGAATGAATCCGGTTTACGAGCAAAGTCTTTATGTACTTGCTACTTTATACTTTTGCCTTTTTCCAGTGCACGACGCAGTGGGAAGCTACTTAAGAAGTAAATGCCTTATTGATGGTGCCGTCCAAGTAACACCGCAATGGTGAGGGACTAAGAAGCGAAAAGCCTTTAGTCCTTTTTCGCGACTCTCGGCGGGCGGTGCGCGCACGTGTAGTGGCACGCTATAGTACTCGCACCCATTTTATCCCGTACTTTACAAGCGGACCTTCTACGGGGGCTCAAACGTCGCGACACGCGAGAAAGAGAAGAATACCCCGAGACGATGGTGAAGGCGCCGCGGAAACAACGCACTTCAGCAGCGTGCCCCCGCGCGACTACAAGGCACTTCAAGTTCGGCGGCGCCGTCGACCGAGACAACAAAATAAAAAGGAAATAAATGGCGAGTGCTGCGAGTGCGATTGCGAGTGCCATTCATACATTTGCGCGCTATTCACGGCGCGCGCCTGCTTTTATTTACGCACGCTGCCTTGCAGTGAGTAATGAAAAGTAGTGTAAAGTAGTTGCTCGCAAAAGGGGGGAAAACGCATGCGAATGTTGAAGGTTGACTTGTGCCACTTGAGATTTTTTTCTTTCAAATTGTAAGCCGTCATTCGACGAATGAATGCGCGTCGAGTGTTAATTCGAAAAAGTCATTTGTATCCTTCTTTCCACGCAGTCTGCTTCTAATGTGCTCAAAGTTCTTGATTAATTCATCGCTGATTAAACGATTTCGTTTCAACAGCGTTTGGTTAACGCTCACTTCTTGCTTTAATCGGGTTTATTGTATGACTCAGATTTATACCTCTATAATTATTTTCAAATTTCTTATCTTAGAATGCTGCAAAAGATATTATCTGATATTTCTAAATATTCTATCGTAGTATGATTATTTCGAAGTATTTTTCGATCTTTCGATAAAACCCAATATCGTCTGCGTGATAGCGATTTGTAAAGAAATTGTTTCTCCGAATTGTTTCGGAGCTCTACACAAAGAGCTTTACTGACAATGAGTTTCTCAGATAATACTCCTCTGAGAAACTCATTGTCAGTAAAGCCAAATACACAAAATACATAGCACGAAACTCGTAAATGAGTGAAGGAACGCGTATTTACTCAGTCCTTTGCTAGATCCAACCTTATTCATTTCAAGTAATACCATTTTACGAAACACTAAAAGAACAAGCTTAAGTACTTTACACGCTAAAAGCGCATGCAAAATGGCTTTGTAGCGTCGGCTAAAATGACAAGCTTTCTTCATTTCCTGTTAAGTACATTGGTGAGACCGGGCTAGGCACTAAAGCCGGGCGAGACCGCTTCAAGTGTGAAAAGCACCTTACCCGAGTACCCTAGCGCATGCGCGGTTTATTGTTAGAGAGGGTCTTTGCCAACCCTAGTGACCAATATAAGCCAATAAAATATATTTATGAATAATTAAAATTAGCAATTTTATTCCACATTCAAGTACGATATAATATGTTTTGATCTGGCATTTGTTGGTATACAAGAGATTAACATCAATAACGATTTTCTGCCACATTAGTATTGAATTGGTCTGCTTTTATGTATTATTGTAATTATTATATTTGACGGAAAGACTGGTAAATTGCTAAATATTACCAATACGTTTTTATATTTTATAAAAGTATTATGTGTTTCTATTAAATCACGGATACAGGTTAGTAACACTGCTGTATGAATCCGAGATTCCATGTGTATTAATGATCACTGTAGATTGTTGGTAACTGTAATTAGTTCAGAAATCCATTTACAGATGGCGTTTCGATAGGATCGATATTAATAATATAGATATTATCAGGACGCTATTTCGATATTGATATATCGTAAAATTGTAAATATCGATATTTCATCATCGTCTGACATGTCTACCAGTGGCTAAAGACAGAATATCTCTAACAACGCTAACGGTGCCTCTATCATCCTTTTGAGGTTTTTATTTCTCACAAAATTATAAAAGATCTCTTATATCTTTTTAATGTTCCCACGGAGAATGAAAATGTACCTGGTGCGAAACCTCATTTATTATAATGAAAATAAATAAACCAGAAGGATGGCGGCGTTTCACATTAAGAGATACCAAGAAAATCCTAAGAATTTCAACGAATTTTCAATATATTAAAACGTTTAAAAATCTTCTACTGGTTGATCTAACTCTCCGGATGTTATTACTTTGTCTTTTTGGTTTTTCTAATAAAATGCCCTCTACAATATGCAATAATAAAAATATAAAATCATGGCATATAAAATACTTGATTAAATGATGTTTTTCTCATCTTAATCCTGTAGAGAAAATAAACCGGTTAAATTGCATTTCTTGTTGCGATTTAATATTTCTTTTTCTCTTTTCTCCAATTGTAGTTGATTTTTCAACCATATTTCCCAGGGAACGATTTGCTATACTTTTATTTGGTGCCGGGCAGTTGCTTTTATTATTTCCAAGTACATTTCTACGTTGAACAACACGTTATAAAAGCAATAAACATATTTCACCCGACTGGAGGTCACCCATTCATTGCAGGGTGACTTTTTTTAATACTTTTAACTTCCATCCAACGCTTGCCAAAAAATGTGGAGAAAAAATCCTGAGAACAATGTACAAATAAACTCATAACATAACCGAGTGAGTTATACCATAAACTGTCTGAAATAAGTACTTATAACTATTTAATTGACAAATAATTCCGAGAATGTGCTTCAACTTCAACTCAATTTAAACTTGGCTGTTGACAAGCCGCAACTTTATTGAATTACATAATAACCGGTAATAATTTCATCATTCCATTTCCCCGGTTTATTAGTTAATTCACGAAAAATATGGAGCAATCGTAGAAAAAAGTTTTACAGTCCGATATTTAATTTTATTACCGGCTCTTGGCGAAAAAAAAACTTCAGCAAAAATGCGCATGCAAAACCGCGTACCGAAATTAAGCATTAAAAAGGCGCGTTAATACTGAAAAACACCGAAAAGAGTCGTAAGTTCGCTGCACATTTTTGCGGCATTTTATAACTCGGTAAAAAATGCGAGAAAATTAACTCCAAAACGCGTCGATACCGTTTTTTTTGCCTAGCGTTTTATCGACGACGGTTTTATTAAACGCATAACTCGCGTGGAAACATTAATTCGCACTGTGGCGCATAAATTACTTAATTTCCGCGTCAACTGTTGAAGTTCGCGATAGTTTTCTTTCGCTGGTCAGCCACGAGCTTGGTTGGCCCATACTGAGATGAAGCGTTCAAGGCGAAAACAAAAGAACATAAAGAAGACGAATGTGGGGGAAATCATTGAGGTTCATTGTTGTTGTAAATGTAAAAGAATAAGCGATGGCCGGTCGTTAACTACACCCTTTTCGCTCAGGTTTGGCGCATTTTTTTCCTCCACTCGGTAACGCGTTTTTCACGCCGGTTTGCGTTGCTTCATTGCGCAGCGTTGTTCTGGAAGCTTCGTAAACGCTTTTAGTACAGCTTAGCGATTGGTTTACGTCCAGATTTTGCCATGTAAGTAAGCTGTTACGTTCGAAATCTTTGTATTCTTTACCTAACCTATTTCAGTTGTTCAGTTGATTTAGTAGAATGTTGTATTGCTCTATAAATTTATTTACACGCTGTTTTGCTATGTGAAAAGATGTAGGCTATAAATGTTTTATAATCCAACTTCGATGTTTTGTCTTACCAACGACGTTCACGCATTGTCGGAATTTGAGAACAATCCTATTAACGGCAAGTATTTCACTTTTCTGCTCCTTTTTTCTTCGTTCCGATAAAGTGCCTGAGCGTTTCAACAGATTTCTCAAAAGCATGTGTTGCCCTTTTCTTTTTTGCTGGAGCATTGGACGACTAATCTCTGGATGTTTTTGTTAATTTCATAATTAATATGCGTCCAACTATGCCTGAATGTGTCACCACAGGCTAAATTTTGTTTCCATATATTCCCAAAATATAGCATAAAATATGAACACATGAAAGCAGTAAATACTAAAGTTGTAGTCTTCTGTTTGTATAAGCACTCAGTTGCTGTGAGTGGGATTTGATGAGCTTTTTTTTCGACGGACATATTGCATATGTGCATGGGCAAAAACTGCTACAATTTCGCATCGGCTTTGTGTACGAGCATTGAAATGCGCATACATGTTTGTTGTTGTTGCTAAAATCGAATCGAAATTTACGGCCGCCGGCGACCGGTGCAAAAGCAAGAATTATACGCGTGCGTGCATGCACTGGGCGGCGTGCCTCGAATTTGATTTATTTATCATTACCGATTGATAGAAGTGGGCCCGGAACGCGTCCGACCACCAGCCACCGGCTATGCCACCGCTTTCGCCGCCAGCCCCTGCCACCTTCCACCATCCGCGCCAAACCGCCCTTGCGTGCCGCCACACCGGTGCGTCGAGCCGGCGTAAGTAATGTCCGTAATCAAACACATGCGCCGCGGTACGGGGGCACGAATTAATCGCCATTCCGCTGCCGCCGCGGCCGACGATGAAAAATCTCGCGGACAATCATGCAGCAACGAGATAAAAATTATTATTAACGAGAGTCAGCAATAAAAGTTAATTAAAGAGAAAATTGATTGATTCCATGTGGAATGCGAGCGCATTGCGTATTCCGGCGTCAGACATTGTATAATGGCGGACGATTAAGTGCGTAATAAATAAACGCAATAAATAAGTTGATTGAACGATAAAAAGTGCATTATGGAGAAAGCCGCCGGCATCAATATTCGTTTTTTGTTAATGTTCCGAAGCGGGCCATTTCGTACGATGAATGACGCAACGACACAATAGCAACAACAATTGACTGATTAGGGTTTAATGACGCATGCTGATTAGTCGATTTTTCCGCTTGTTTTCCACTGATTTACCAACTCTTCCCGAGTGGTTGCGGTGACGCCCGAAATCACAGCAAGGAGTCACGAAATTGGCAACTATTGTCTGCTAGTGTTATTGGGCAATGTCGTGGGTGGTACACTTGAGGTATAAATTCAAGACATATTCTATGCACCCCTCAAGATGTCTCCTATGTCTGCTGGCATCTTCTCGGCAGTAAAACTACAACACCCTAGTGGAAGATGCCACGAGCCTAACGCCTTCCAGGCTTGGTATTTTCAATCCAGTGAGTTTCCTGCGTAGGTTTAAGCTCAGAAGGAACAGACCCTGGTTGGAGGCAAGCACTAAAGATTGCCTGATGTTAGGGGGTGTGCACTGCGCGCGTGTAAATAATACCCATCGCGGAACGAGCAAGAAGCAATTGGAACTACTTCATCTCGACGCAATGCCGTTTGGTAGTAAAATGCAATTAGGAAGAAAGAATACGACCACAATAACATTCCACCGTATAAAATTGCCTCCGCTTAGAGTCCCCCTCCCACCATTTTCAGCAACAAGCCCGCTAAAACGCGGATGCTCCTAAGGGTAAGCGCCAATTAACAATAAATAACGATTAGCGCTTAAAACGCGCGACGGCTGTTAAAAATTTCCAAGCAATTATACCAAGACAAAGCTGGAAAGTAGCAATTATATAAATTCTCGGGATTGTGAAAAAATGAGCATAGCGACAAGATGCTGTGAAAGCGTGTGAGGTGAAGTGTGAGAAATGTCCGGTTTGTAATAAACTCATGTCGCGACGGCCGAAAAACGAGCATCGCAGGCTTAGACCTAGGTGGAATGAGGGACAGGGCACTAGGCATCCGACAGTGAGGACGAGCAGGCAGCAGTGAGGTGGCAGAGGGTGGACGAGATGCCATGTGCCTTCGAGGGCCCATGGCATTATTGGATTACCGTGTCGCGGACGGTGATGAAGAGGGGGCGCGTCTCGACTTTCGCCCCGTACACATACGGGGAGGAGAGTTTGCTGGGGGACCAGCAGCATGCATCGCAATGTAGGTGTTGCGAAGTGATCCCCAGCAGGATACAGTCGCGTCGCATAACTTCCCCATACTACCCATTCCCTCATATCCCCACCGCCAAAGCAAGCCCAAGCGCGTACTCCCTGACGTCCGTCGCTTCACACCTCGCGCCATCCTCACGTTTAACGCTGGAAGCTCTTTATCCGCCTGCGAGCAGTGGGATCCCGAAACACCGAACTCGAGAGTGTCGGGGCCCAAAAACCACGACGCGGGAGTTTTCGAGTGTTTGCCGGGTAAACCCTGGCGCGAAGTATCCGGATGGGAATTGATGCGTGCTACTGCAGCGGAAAGTAGCCAACTTGAGCTGGTGCGCGAAAAAAACAAACTTTACCTCGGCAGCGCAATCCGTACCTGGCCAAGGTACGGAACAAGGATGTCTCGCCGCAAGTAAAATGAAACAATTTATGTAACGCATATCGTGCGGCGTGCAAACGAGTTGGAACTAATGCCTCGCTTTACGACGGGAATAAAACGGCCGTAAATTTTACGCCCGTCACGCGTCCTGCTTCGGCGACTGTCACTGCGATGGCCGATGTAAATAAAAATTTCGTCCTGCGTCAGCTGCTTTTTCAATTTTCTTCGATAATCGGTCGAATCATGGACGTACCAACCTCCACCATCGACGACCCCACCCAGATCATTTCATTTAACGCCGCCGTTTACATCCATACGGTGTGGATGTAAACGGCGACAGGATCAAAGAGAAAATCTCAACGAAATCGCGACGTGCCGATATATATCATCGATGCGAAAACGAGTGAGCCCATCAGGGAAGACTAATGCACCGTTAATGAAGCTGGAATGCGTTCGCCTTAGGTGGCTTAGTGGTTTTTCACTCGGATCGCTTAACTCGCTCGATTTGCAGCAAAAGGCAGGAGGCGAACGCTTCCGAAGGCGCAAATCGAACACAGCGTTCAAACTGCTATCGTCCAATTCTGACGCGTAATGAAGCCGTTTGAATCACGAGGGTCGACGATGGGAGGCGGTGGTTGGTAGTAGCGGCAGCGGCGGCAAAGCCGAGATTACGCTCCACGCGGCCGGAAATAGTTGATAATACAATAAGGAAAAGAGTTTATCCGCAATTTCCAATCACGTCGACGCGCATTACTTCGCAATTAGCTTTAATTATCTTTTAATAATCTTTGATTATTCGCCGGAGCAAGTGCTCATTAAAAAACTCATTAATTTCAAATTTGCGATCGGCTGTAATCATTTACTTCATCAATATCCGATCTGAAACGTTGTGGACGCAAAAAAGAGAAATTCAATCAAAGCAAACTGAATAAAGTGAGAACAAGTTCAATGAAATAATTTCGCCCGACACAAATTGCGTGTATACATCATGCCAGACGGGAAGACAAAGAGAAATTTTTGCAAATTCTTCGAAAATAAGATTAGGCGAGATTAGATAGAATAAGTGGGAAAATAAGTTGAGGACATTAGGACTTGTCGTAGTACGGACGTGCGGTGGTAGTGGTGGGGTATGGCGGTCGTAGGGACGGCATTTATACAAACGAGAAAACTTTCGCGAGTTTGCTACGTCTCCGCGTTCGCACGGCTGCCGCACGCCGTGTGTGCGATATTTTTTTCCGCGGCGGCGACGAAAAGATCCTAGCCGATATTACGTAGTCCTAGCACGTCTAACCTCAGCTGCAGAAAGTGGTGGGGGTGAAGGAACAAGGCGAATACGTACTAACTGCGTAACTTTCTCTTCCCCACGACCAATATTACGGATCGAAGGACCAGCACGACAAAAAGCCAACGCGTTTTTAACTCGTGTAGAGAGTCCAACTGGGAGTTTTCCACGAGACGGAATAAGAAACGTCTTATTCCTGCAATCGCTTGTAATTTTCCAGAGTTCTTTCCACGCCCTTGGGACACGAAAACAAGATCCCAAAAAACCATCGCATTTTCAGAGAAAGTGAAGGACAATTGTTTTTTATTCTTAGAATACATGTGTACTTCTCTTACTCAATTGGTCTGGGTGCATTTCCAGGGACTGGATCCACTCACCTATAACAAAATGAAAGAAAATTTTAATAAGCTTCAACAATTACGTGTCCGTGAGTCTTGTTTAATGACATAATCGTGTTGTAAGTCTTTCAAAATACGTCCGTCCCCGGTTGCACCACAGTGGGTGTAGGTGTCGAAAGTGGTAGTATATGTCCTCGGAGATTGGAGGGTGCATTTGTAATTCGTTTTCCACCGGATTCAACGAATGCGTCCTGGTTACATGTAAATAATTAAAAGGCAATAAAAGCATCCGTCGCACTGTGGTGGATGGATGTAAAACAATGGTTTTCCACCCTCCGATGAAAACGCCAACTCTGGAGGTGCTTGCACAGAATGATTCCAGCAGAACAGCGAAGAAATGACTGACGTTAATACAACCGCACCAGAAGTCGTGGTATCACGAGTTAAAACACCGCTTAAAATCGCTCAGTCACAAAAACAATGCAACAAAGAGCTGCCGAACAAAAGGCACAAAGTGCCCGAATTAACTAAAACATATGCAACCGAAATTTACGCACAATTTTTGCATTTTTGATAAATTCGCCCAACGCAAAAAATAAATCCGTTGCAAGTACCACCAACCTATTCAACACGTGAAACAAGTTGGTGTAATTTGGTGCAAACGCCAATTTTTTGATACTGCCTTTTTGGTGCCGCCATGTATGCGGAACGGATCCTCTGATTCATACAACAAACAAAAATTGATATTAATCAGGATTACGTTGAGCTGGCACTGACGCAACAAGCATGCGCTGAGCGGGCCGGCAAATAGAAAACGCGGATTATATTTAATATTATTTTTGCGTATGGTATTTATGTAATAATTCCGCCCTGTCTGGTGCATTTCAAACGCATTTCGATGCGCTTCAGTCTCCACTATATGGGGCTCACAGAGTTCAATTTCGGTCCAAAGCCGACTTTCGATAATACATTTTAATTACCAACAACGTTGATGAATCGACCAATAATGAACATTTACGATCTGAATAGCGACGCACATTTAATTTCGCTGGTGGAAATATTACCACTTGTTTCCCCAAAAAATAGCTGAAATGGATAAAATAAATATTTTTTATGTCAGGTTAGTTGAATGAATCCAAGTTGACAAAAAAACAAAAAATATTGAATAAATCAAAATGATAACGGTTAAAGTTGCTGATGGATGAGAGGTTGCCGTTTCATTCTTAGTTCGGTTTTAAATGATCAGTGTTTTCCTGCATGGTGAGGATTTTCCATTTATATAAAAGATCCCTCACTGCAGGAACTAAATCTGCTTCATCTGGGATATCTATAATTTTCATACCAACTTCTTCCGTTCAAATTTCCTAGAAACTTATAGGTATAAGAATCTGAATTAGTACAGCCCTAATATCAAAACCAACATAGGTCCAGGCTACATCTGGCCCATGGATGGATTTTTTGGTTTGGACATAGTCCTGTAAGTGACCTAGTAAGGTCATCTATGAATTTCTAAAGTTTAAGACCGATCGAATCATAACCATGCTGGTTCTGATTTTATTCGGAGATATGTCACGGAATCTTTCTTGGTACAACCTTAATACTAAAACCAGATCTTTACCTTCGATTACTAGAAGGTCAAATCTGACATGACTTTCTCACTTTTACGGACCATGTCTTCCTGAACTAAACGACAAGAAAAAGTGACAATTTCATCAAAATATCCTGCCTAGTCAAGTCCACAGACTATATACCAGATATTTTCTGAATTTCCACTTTTCAAGACCAATGGAATTATAACCATACTGATTCAGATTTCATGGGAATTTATATATCACAGAATCTTTCGTGGTACAAGCGTAATACCAAAATTGAATTCTAGAAGGTTTTAATCTGACCTGTCTTCATACTTTTACGGAAGATCAAACCCGATCACTTTGAACGACGTATAGTGGGAGAAATTGAATATTTACCAAAATTTCCTCGCCAAATCTAGCCTACAGATGGATTTTGTTGGTTTGGACCTACTCTAGAATATATGATCTTCGCTGCATAAATGTCACGACCTATACAATCAGAAGCGTTCAGACTTGTTCAGATATCATGCGGGCTTATAGATTTTCGCGATACAATCTTAATATTCAGACCAACGTAGACCTTGGCCTTTAAATCTGAGAACATAAAATCTGACGGAAGACCAAATCCTATCATCCTGATTTGCACCTCTTGTTGGAACTGGTAATTTCATCAAATTTCCTGGCAAAATCCAGCACATAGATTTTTATTGGACTTACCTCAGTACACCAAATCCTCTCAGAATGCCAACATTTTAAGACCTATCGAATCGTATCCATAACTCTTGGAATAACGCAGCTTAGTTATGATGAATATCCTGAGTTGGAAAAAAATGAAAATATTGAATAAACCAAAATAAGAACGGATAGAGTTGCTGTTAGATGAGATGCTGCAACATCATCATTATTCTTCGAGTCGCAGCAGCCGTTTTGTGGCAGTTTATTGTCGGGGCGCATGCACGAGTGGCGGCAGCGACGGCATCAGCATGTGCGCGCATTTCGGCCGCGTGCTTTTTTAGCATTTTTCATTTTTATGTTGCGAATGCATCAAGTCGCGGCACGAGCCTCGCACCGAACTGGAATAAAATGCAGGCCGACCCGAACCAACGTCTTCAGTATTAGAAAAAAAGGTTGCCACCCTGCACAGGCTTGCGAGAATGGGGAGGGTTGGTAAGACCACGTGCACACCACTGCACTCCTCCAACGGCGACGCGACGTCGGCTCGTTAAATTGAAGGCAAACTATGCGCAAAACGCGCGGTGCGGAAAAACTGTTGGTAAATCCAGCAGTCAGACGGGAAAACTGCCGCATAAAAGGTGATCATTACGCTGCGTCGCGAATGCGACAATCGGTCGAGCTAATGCGATTTCGATTGGATGCTCGCCAGCAAAAAAGTCACATACACACACACAATCGACGTCTTACGCCGCTGCGGCTGTTGCCCATCGATGCCATCGACACGCATTTCGTCGGGCGGCTATAAAAAGCCCAAATCGGAAAAGTGCGAGATAAAAGTAGCAAATAGCATGCGCGCCGCCTGCATTGACTCATTCGGTCAGTGCGCGGCACGCGCAGCATGACGACTTGCAGGCGGTTGCAAAGCGGCGCTTTGTGCGCCTGCGGCTTGGTTTTTACCGGCGGATTTGGCACAGCATGAAAGACACCCATTGTCCGTTTCTAACGGCTCAGATTAGAGCTACGTCCGTCTAAAAAAATTAGCTTAAATTACCTCTGACTAATTGAGACCCATTCGTTGCTGATCTACGCCCTGCGTTCCAATTTAGATCTTACCGAGTTTTTACTGTTTTCCCCCTATATTTAATGAGGGTTTTTCCTGTAAATCATGGGTTTCACACTGCACACTAAATCTGACTCCAGAGGAGAAACGGACTGTTCATGTTCATCTGGTGTGCCTTTTTTATATTCTACCGATTCCATGGGAACTGATAGGTCCCAGAATTTCGTTCAATACAACTAATCAGATCAGGATCATTTAACTTTCATTTTAATGTTAAATTAACAACTGATCTGAACGTCTGATTCACAGTCAGAAACTAAAAATCATCTTCTCGAACCATAAAAGGTAAGAGCGTTTCATGGTTTCCAAACTACACGAACAGGATCGATCGCTAAATTGAACCATCAGTAGATAATCACGGGTCGATTCCAGGAACTCTGGAAGGCCCGAACTCTCGGTTTCAAAATTACGTTTACTAATGGACCTGGCTCGATCTAGTTTACCTTTTCTGAATTTCTCAACTACTGCACCTGCTTTGTCGTTACATTTGAATGCACACTTGTATTTCTAAAACAGATGGATCTGTACAAGAACAAAATTAGCACACTTCGTTCTGAATAATCAATAACGCTGGGAAGCAGTACATTTGTAAATACAGCTGAGAATAGCAGACAAAGCAACCTTAGAAAAACGACCATAAACGAACCCGAATGCACTAAATAATAATCATTTCCATGTAAATTTAGGGTTTCCCATTACACTAGCTTAATCTGAGTCTAGAGAAGAAAAATGCTCAGAATCAATTGATTTCATGGGAGTTGGTACGTCCAAAATTATATTATCGTATAACCAATCAGGTTGGGATCAATTAAGATTACTTGCAATGTAAAATTAACAAAGATCATCTTTGATATTGTCATTTAAAATTAAATCTTACGTTCTGATTCACATATAGATACGACCATCATATTTTGGAACTATTGAAGATAAAAGCGTGTCAGTGGTCTAAAATTACGTGAAAAAGAGTAACCCAAGGGAACGATCACCAAATGAACCGGGGCAACTAATCTCAGGTCTATTCCAGAATCCATTTTCGTACAACCAATGGATTATCACTTTCTTTGTAGTGTAAAAATAACTAAGATGAACTTAGGTTTTTGAAAGACGTTTGAAATTAAGTCTGACCTGACTTTCTGATTCACAATCGGGTACTGCAATCAGCTTCTATAACTAAGGAAGGCAAATCGCGTCATTGGTTTGAAACTGCACAAACAAGACTAACAGAAAGGGACCGATCATGGCTTCATACCTGGAACTCTGCAAGCCCAGAAAGCTTGGGTTCAAAATTACGGTCCACAGATGGACCTGGGTCAAGCCTTCTTGGAAATTATCAATATTGAGCCTAGTGTTTTCGTTCATTTATATACACATTTGTATGTTTTAAAACAGCCATTACAAGGGCAAATTTAGGAACCTCTGCAGTGAATAATCAATAAAGCTAGGAAACAGTAAATTTGTAGATTATTTACATTACCGGAAAATATGAAATTCAGCTGCTGATGATAGCAGACAAAGCAGCCGTCCAAAAACGACCAAAAACGAACCCTAATACACTTAATCTTAATCAAGTCGCATTCATAATTAACAAAAGGAAAGCGTCACGTGTCAAATCCGGAATATCTTTGTCATGATATTCGCCGGGCGCACTCGGAGCGGAGTGTATCAGCTGCCACTTCACTACGCTCCCAGTCTCGCTCGGATGGTTGGTATTTCGCAACGTGCAAATACTCGTAGCCTACCACCCCAGGTCGCAAGGCAGGTCTGAGCAATGCACCCTTTTAACTGAAAATTCCATAAATAAATTATTAGATTGAAATACTGGTTGGCGTATAACAAGGAGGAAAAATCGCCAACTTTCCGTCTGCACCTGTAGGGTTTCCGTGAGTGGTATGCAAAGACAAATCCCGAAATGTGAAGATGAAATGCATGGGGACAATATTTGCAGGCGGAAGTGGGCCTGGTCCCATTTCAAGTTAGCGCAGGGATAATGATCACATCATTTGCGAGTGCGACTGCTGCTCGGAGGACTTGTGGGACGGTGTAGTCTTCATTCACGCTAGTTTGACTCAGCGACGGTGGTAGCACCAGTTAAACACACACATGCTCCGCCATCATCTGGTTGCAGATCGGGCCGGGTTGCTCGGTGGCGGTGTTTGCCCTGACGCTTGCTTGCTATTATGTACCGCAAATGTCGTTTGTCTCTATTTCACTTAACCGATTGACGCGCGCGCACCTAACAAATGTACTGGCAACAGCTGCACCTACAAAGCGACGTCGTTTTGCGCGCCGCAACGCGACGCCGCGCCAGGGTGGGTAAGTAGAGCAAATGCATCCCCCGAAAGACGAAGGCAGCGCGCGACTCGATTAGACTGATTACGCGCCGCTTGCGGTGCCATTACATAGTCACACCACTAATGTAATTCGAACGGGCATGTCGCGCAGACATTTGCCGTACCGCAAATGCAATTTGCGACGTGGATGAACTTTATTACGAATGTCAAGCACACGATGAACTTTAAAGGGTGCTGGAAGGATGTCAAAACTTGCGTCAAGACGTGTGGAATAGGTTTTTCAAGTTTGTGGAATTATACGCTCGCCTGTGCCTTTACTTTTTTTTCTTATCCACTCTATGTTACACCTCATGTATAAGAAATAGAGCAGTTTTCGAACGACGGATGCGTTTTTCCAGTTGACTAACCGGCAACATCTCTCCCAGATCCTTGAGTCCCTATTTTGTTATATGAATTTACTTGTTCTTCTATAACAAGGATTTTAAAATGTGTTTGTGACATAGTGAACTTTCTTAATCAACAACTAATTTCCTGGCAACATTCAAATCTGTATGTCCTGCATACATACGGAACCCCCAATAAAAACCTGCTAAACTCTCTTCCAAAGTGGTACTGGATTTTCCTCATAGGTATGTGGTTGTTCTCTCCTGAAAACTGGAAGGCCAAGGCTATTTCATTCCAAAATCTCGTCCACGAGGACCTGGGTGAGTTCCCTTCTTACCCACCCCTTGTTACATCTCATGTATAAGAAATGGGAGTCCTCGTACGACGGACGCGTTTCTTCAATTGACTATCCGGTGACACCACCCTCGCCGTCAGTACGTTCCTCCGGTGCCGCCCTTGTAGGTATAAACGTTCCCTTAAGGGAATCACATAGGATGAGCAGTCAATCTCGCTGACCTGTAATAAATTCCGCAAACGACGAAGAAGCTGCCTGGGCGGAGGTAGGCTGCAATTGCAGAAATCGGAGGGGAGCGTCTCCAGTCCCCCTGCAGATGCACAATCGAAATTAAACATTTACTTAGGTTGCATGTGGCGCCTTGTATCCGTCATAATAAGAAGCAAGTGGTCGGAACAACGCCTCGATTGGAGCTAACCTTGTAAGGGCTATATTTCACCAACCATGCCATTGGGCAAGTAAACGCACTGCAAAGCTCAAAAAGTAAAAGAATTCCTGGCGCACAACATAAAAAAATGGAGCGCAAAGATAAAGCATGCGAAATGAGTGCGGATATTCATCGCATGAATACGTAGGAGGGGGTGACGGGCGGTCCTGGTATGATAAGTCGGTGTCGTAGGCCACGCATGGCTTGGCGTGGACCGTTAAAAATTGCCACTTTTATCGCCAGCACATACTCGACGCACACACAATACGCACACACCCCCTCGGCGAAGATGCGGCACAGGGAGGAAAAAAAATCGGGCCCCGATTTATCAACATTGCAGTGCGCAATTTTTCCAGTTGGTTGCGTCGCTCAGTCAATCCACTCGTCTAAACGAGCAGCAGACAACCCGGGAACCACGTACAAACGAGAGCACGTGTGTATGTGTTGTCAACGTGGACGAAAAAGTTAACACCGAAACATGAAGCTAGCTGACCAAACCCAAAGCAAAAAAAACACGTCTACACGTCTCCCACATGGGTAGCCGGTCCTCTCGCAGGTGATTAAGTGTGTGTTGCCCAGGCCGCTGAATTAAACCGTCTCCACGCGGCTGCTTATTGCAGCAGCGACGGCAATATTTCACTAGACTCGTTGACAATGCAATAATCATCGAGGTGGACAGTACCGGGGGGTGTCTGGTGTTTAATACCGAGACACAAGGTGATAATTTACCGGCATGCTGACGAGAAGACCACAAATCATTACATTATATTAATATAAGTAATAATAGTCATGACTGTGAAGCGGTGGCCGGTGGTTGGAGTGTTTGTATGCGAAATGGATATATCAAACCGCCCCTTGGTCTAATACCCGCAGTCCTTTATGAAACGTGTCCTAGAACATGGGCGGCGCCACACATCCTGGTCGGTCAGAGTTCCGAGGGTGCCTGTTCTAGCCGAGCATCCGCGGTTGTAATGCCTATTAATATGACATAACGACGCTAATAATACGTGTGCGCAGCCAATTTCCCGACAATACTCTTCCCGGCTTCCCGTCTACCAATGGAGTTTGGCCAATGCGGCATCAAGTTCGGTTTCGTCTGCTTATGCAATGCCAGCGCGTTCTGAATGGGGAGTTCGCATCTTAGGTGAAAAGCAGATTTGCTAGTTGGAGAGATTCGTGGACCAAGGAATCCCGCTGAAAATAGAACCGGCTGCCAAGCAAGTTTGAATCGCCGGCTGTGGAGAGCACCGACCGCCATTGAAGCGCGGCGATCCATTGTGTTGTTTGTGCACCTACAAACCCCGACGACGGTGGCCAATGTTCCAATCAGAAGTCCAATTAGTCAATGGGTCACATCCCTCAATGCGCTTCGACGAGCATTCACTCGGCTGAATGGCCATCGTCGATGGCAATGCTATTGAAATCGGTTCCGTACTCCACACCCGAGAAGACCATGTATGTGTTCTGAGCCACCAGGCAGGAAGCATTTCAAGTTGTTCCATCATGAATTGAAGTTAATTTCTTCCATTAAATGCATTTTTGAACCATGTCTGGATGGACCCAACTTTACTTGATCCACCATTTTACAATTAGTGTAATTTCTTGTCCTCAGCTGAGAGAGGAGGCGGTTCCTGTGTTGCTGCCAAGCAAGGAAACCCTCGAAATCCTCGCGTTCCTGGACGTTCCATGCAATCTATTTCCTCTAGACTGTCTTGATGAGTGTTCTTTACGTATTATTAGTCTTCTACTATGTTACCACCATATTAGTACAAATACATAGGTGTTAAATGTTTAAATGCAACTATATGTTTTAAAATCCACAATTTCTTTGTATAGGGCAGTTAAAAAAGATCTCCCCTAAGCACAATTGTTTTCAGATGGACCAACACATTTAATTAGTGTACATTTAGCGTAAAAAATGGCGCGGTTTGCACCTGAATTCCGAAGAAATACCACGCCGTAAATTACCGTAAACAAATAGCCGATTGCGATTACGAAAAGAACGCGCCCGGAGTAAGTTACGACGAACACCGCCATCCGGTGGAGGCTGGCACCCGACCATCCCCCAACCCCCCTTACCCAACTTGGCGCGGAAATAAATAGTCACTCAGTTTAATGACCATTAACTCTCTTTTAAAGCGCGGCGAATAAGTGCGCTTTAAACAACCAATCGCGGTGCGGCGTAACGTTCCAGGGGGGTGGTTCGAGGCAATAAACAACGCAATGCGCGCCATCGCGCCGCTACGATAAATACTACACACCAACGAACCCGTTACCGAAAACCACAAAACACGGCTGGCGCTTACACCCAACCATTCCCTCTCGCCCATTTCAACGTGCATGACTTATTAATACATATGAGTCGTCAGGAGGTAAGTGGTATGGAAATGGGCACCATCACCTCAAAGCAGCTAATAAAAGCTGGTTGCATCAATACACGCTATTAATAGTAAGGTTAAGATCTCAGAAAGGACGCTAAGAGGGTATATTGATATCAGTGAAGGTGGAAAAGTGTGAAATATCAATTATCGTAGATTAGGACTTGGAACCCCTTGGAACAGATCAGTCAAGGTGTCTCGGGAAATCGGCGAAGGCAAAAAGTTTCGACAGGTTGGTGACTAGGCATACGAACCGATTAGGTCCGAGAGCAAGACACGTCTAATTTACTAATTTTCCCCGGTAGGCAATCACTGACGATGTGGGGTGGTTCACGGACACCCGCCCATCACTCTCCCACTCCTTGGTGCGGGTTACTTTTCCGCCGTTGTCGAACGCGACGGGAATAGGGAATAAGGAAAGTGATAAATCACTTTCAAGAACCACATCTTAGCGACTATGTACGCCTCTCAACATGGGCAATTGTGCCGACGTCGACTAGAAGGAGACTGGAGTTAAATTGAGTTTTATTACGGGTTTTACAATATTCTTTCAGTTTTTTTAGCTTTTCCAACTTTCTCTTAAGCACTACATTTCTTGTTTAAAATGTTCCAAACCTCTTCTGTAAAATAACAATTAGTGTGAGGAACCTACGAGGAAATAGCAAAAGTGCATTAAACGCAATTAAACGGATTAAGATTTGAGGATCGAAGTTACAAAGCCGGAGACTTGTCGAAGTGCAGCGAAGAAAAGCGCACAAAACGAAAAGTATGCGTACTTTATAAGACCCTACCCAATTCGCCGCCGTGTTTTTCGCCGACGTCGCGTCGCGCGCCGGCAGTTTTAACTCGTTTAGCAAATGATACAATTAGTGCGCGTCTAATTAGCATTATTATTTCCCTCATTGCGTTACACTCCGCATCGCTACCGGCAGACGCGTGCACCGCGGAACACATTTCGTCTGCCGTCAATTACGGATATTACAATTACGATATTAATTAAAGTCGTTTACCCCATACGCTCGCAATTTTGCACTTTTACCGCCGGCCCATGCGCCTTTCGGGGGCGAATATGTTCAGCAAATTGTTTTTTTTATTCCGAGCTGGCGTTGGTACTGGCGCCGATACGCAAGACGTTTGAACGCATTCGTTAAACTTAATTCGGGCAATGCTTTAATGACCTTCATCAAACGCCATTAAATTAATTTGAAGCACATCTCGTGTGAAAAAAGTGTAATTAAATGAAACGGAATGATGAAGGAGTATTGATAAAACTTTAGATACTATACTACGAATTAGTTTCATTAATTTCTGTTAACAATATTCATTTCTTGTCATTAATACAAATTCTTATATCAATACATCAGTAAAAAACGGAGGAAAAATGAGCAACTTCATGAACTCTTTCCCTCTTAAATAATTTTGTCTGAACAAGAAGAAGACCCGCTTTAGCCTTCACAGATTTGAACAAAATGACACATTGTCTTAACTTTGAAACTAATTATACCAGACGGGGGCGACTAGTCATGTCAAGGAAGGGTACCCGATAATTCCGGGTTACTCGGTTTTCTATATTGTCAGTTTCGGCTTAAACCAGGCTTTGACTTTCCAGGGTTTAACTCAGGTTTTGGAAAAAGTCACGGTTTCTATACCAGAATCAGATATTGAAAGTATCAGCACCAACGCGGGTGCGTCCTGCTATTGGTTGATACGGAAAGTTTAGTATCTACAACCAAAATCGACACGAGTGCACCTTGAACCGAAAGCAACGCGGATACGCCCCGAAGCAAAGTACGTCAAGTACTTTCGTACTAAATGTACTTTTCTAATTTCTATTAATGAGATTTTTTCCCGTTTTGCGCCGTTTGACTGGAAAAATACAACATATTTCAGTAAAATCCGGGTCGGACAGTGCGGGAACACCCTTCTTTGACTTTGGTGCTTGGCAAATCACCAATAAAAATAACCTTTGATAAAAACTGTGTTTCAGTTTGATGCATGACAATGTGACTACTTGGCAATTAGAATGAACTATTGTTAGGCATGTGTCCGCACTGCCCTAATATATACAATCATTTTCAGAAAAATCTGTGTCGGACAGTGCTGGAACGCCCATTATTAAGTTTAACGCTTCATAAGTAACCATACTGGTCCTGTTGGTACTGAAAAATAATATTGTTATTTGTTTCCTCCCACCACCTTTGCACCACCTGTCAACAACAAAAAAATGATTGGTCCCGTGAATTTTCGTAACGACAGGTTTCACCCTACAAACAAAAAAAATCCACCACATCTCCTCAATAAGTGACTTGATTTGTTTTCAATCCTTTTATCAATATGAGAAACCTCAATTTTGTGCTGCTAAGAAGAAGTCATCACTTTTTATTCTCGCTCACGTACAAAAATTGACGGATAATGAAATGAAACTAATTGTTTGTAAACATTCTCATCTGCTTGGAAAATTAAATCGCGGTAAAAAATTGTTGGTAAACTTGGGCGCATAACTCGGCGCATCGACGGGGGGATGCGCAAAAAATAAATAGGATTTTTTTGTTGCGTCGCTCGTGTAGAACCTGATTTAAATAAGGGAAAAAAAATTGTGCGCCGCCGCGCCGCGGCCGTCGCATTATTATAACCGCGTGGAAAACGGGAAAAAAATCTCTTAATACAATCCGAACGCGGGCGCACCGCGTGCCGCGCGACGCCACGAAATTGGAAAAGTGATTTATATGCCATTATATGAGCACCCCGAAAACCGAAACACACCTCGGCTGAGGCTGGAGAGGAGATGCCAGACGCCATGCATCGAAGAGCAGCGGAAGAAAACGCACAAACAAACGCGAACCATCCGCATTAAAATAATGCCATTTTTAATATTACACGGGAGGGCGTAAGACACTTTTCATCGCCAGCCCGGCATTACGCTAAGTGACAAACAATTATTCATCTTCGCGAGCGAAACGAAATGCGCACAAACACGAGAAAAATGCACATATTCCCATTTCGGAAATGTGTCGCTCCGCCGCGCACCGCCTAGCGATGATATTTCACAAAGTCAGCGAGTGCGTAAACAAGTTTTCTCTCACAATTAATTTCTCGTGCGCCGATTGGATGCTAGCAGCATGCCTTCCCAACAATTAAAAAAAGTAAAACTCATGCTTAAAGATGGTGTGTAGAATTTTCAAAAATTATTGGTACTTTTAGATATCTACAGTAATCCTCGAAGAAGGGACAGTAAAATTGTGGAATGAATGTAATGCAACGTATTAGTACATAATGTATTGAACAAGTTCCTGGCGCCATCTATTAACATCTGTCGAATTTGTTTTAATTTTGCTTGTGTTTCATATGTGGCAAAGTATCGTAATATAATATATTGATAACTTTTACTGCTAAATTCTGATAAGTTTCCCGCGCTTTATTTCACCATGGAATTTGATTTTTTTTAATGTAATCAACGTTTTATAGTTATAAAACAAATGCCTAAATAAGAGTGGGAAAGCATTCGAAAAGTAGTGATACTTTTGTATATCTACAGTTACGAAACTTGAAACTATCGATAGTAAAGTATGGAATTTGCCACGTGTTAGAACCGATCGTATCGAACAAAGCGCCATCTATTAGCATTTGTTGAAAGTATTTGTAATTTTGTCTAGGTTTAGCACGCGTAGATGGTGCAGAAATTGCTCAGGGACAAATTATCGAAACATAATATATTGATAAGTTCGACATTTATACCTCCTTTTATCTTTTTATTTTATTTCTTTTGGGCGTTAGACGGGTTCCGCATACTGCGGTTAATTCACATTACATAAGTCATGTGAACCTTAAAAATGTCCCGTTGTAGGCAGGATTCTGTGTTCAGAAGGTTCCGTATAAAATGGATTTCACTGTATATTGATTGCTTGCAATGCCTTTTGCTAAGTTCCTATAGGTTTCCCGCGCTACATTTCAGCGTATACACTGCGTCTGTGTCACTAGGTTTCGATTTCATAAACACACATTAAATGCCATCGCCAGAAATGCACATCAATGATGTTTTTGTATGCAACGAGTATCAAACATATGGTTGTTACTCTGTAAACGTGGGTTACGCACCGCCGACTTGGAGATATTTTCAGTTGATTTATAAACATTGCGCCTTTTTGATGTCGACGCGGCGAAGTTGAAAAGTCGCCGCCACCGTTTTAATGCTTGCTTTCGCCGCGACACCAATAGAATATAAAATTCTTGGAAATCAAATGCAGATAACCCTAATAGATCATAAAATCAATTAATTTTTTGGATCGCCCGCGGTAAATCAACCAACGCCATCAAACTAGAAAAAAAACGCTGGAAGTTGTCTCGTTTTTATTTATTCGATTTTCATATTTTTTTCCTGCGTTGACTGCGATGCTGACAATTTGTGAAGAGAAATGTTGGCATCGCTGAAAATGTTTCCAGAAGTCAGGGGAGGTCGTGCCGTGCGCGTCGGAACACATCAGCCATCAAGCAGCATCGAAGGGCGGCGGCAGTCGGGGGTGTGACGGCGGTTTCGAAATTTCACGACTTTCGATTTTTTTTTATTTCGATTTCTCGGGTATTTCACGCATGTACGTCGCTGCGGGTGATTCGTCAATGAGCGACTGTCTGTCAATCGGCTAGAAAACGCCTGTGGGAGAGGCGCCGGCTGTGGGAGGCCGGTATGTGCAAATATTTATATGATGCGACCTTATTTCCAGCCGCGTCCATGAAGCCGAACAAAATCAGGATTAATTTGTTTTGCGTATTGCACGTATTGGCATTTGCATTAAGTAAAATTGATATTTCCATTTCGGCGGGTGGATTCTGAGGGGACGGAGTGGAGGTCGGCTGTATGGCGGTGCGGTTTGCAGATATATTCAGCCGCTAATATACGAACGTGCGAAATGGCTAATTGAGATGCACTGCGGCTTCAATGTCAATTATCGCGTTTTACACATTGGCGGCGGCTGCGATAGAATTTCGACGCAGCGTTGGCGACCGCCCCTCATTCTCGCGCTCGGCCGCCCAGAATGACGCCACCGTCGGGCCACGGCCGTATCAGACGCCCGCCTGAATTATTATCGCCCGTTCGCCCAGCACAAACACATTCATCATATGTCATTGCAAGCCAGTTGCATTGTGATCCCGGCCAGCCGCCGCCGTGAAGAACCAATCGTGCGAATTTCGGTCCGAATTATACAACCGGATAAACCATAGCAAAAACTCGAAGTAAGCCCATGGGACACACATTATTTGTTAATTGCATCATTATTATTTAAAACAATATATGAATTGAAAGTATAGCACTTTGCGGGACAATTAAACGAATTAATAATACATGACTGATTTCTAGACGAATTTAGGTTGGTCCCGCTGGTATTACCTGTCATTAGTCCTGTTTATTGAAAGAAAGTAATAAATATCAAATTATATACACATAGCTGTATCACAAAAATCGATTTTCCCATTTTTTTGATTTTCTTAAAGTTTGTTATCTTAAAAATGCCTGATGCAAGTTTCACATAGAAATTCTACAAACGAGTTTTTTTTTATTGATTGTATTGATTTGTGCATCAACGAATTCTAAAACGCGTTTTACTCAAAACTTGATTTTCAAATCGTTGACCAAAATATCTCGAAAACCACTCAACCGATGAATTTTAAATTATGTATGGTTATATTGCATATATCTAGTCTTGGTGAAAGGTCTTGTTTAATTTTCGATATTTAGTTTTTCTTTTTGGGCACAATAAGAACGAATTTTCTTTGAAAATCGCTAAGTTAAGTTCAAACACTCACCATTTTGGCAAAAAAACTATATTTTCAAAATCGGCTTTGAACAAGATAAGATTATTATACCTAGTTCAGTATTTTTTTCAGTTTTTTTGAGTCAGACGAGTTTTAACCAAACGCGATTTGACAGTTTTGTTTGCGGAACTTCATAGATGGCTCCAGTACTCCGTCAATTACAATTGGTAAATGTAATTAAAAAAATATTTTAAATATTCTCGAAAGCATTTTCATTTCGCATAGAATTACCGCGATTCAATATTTCAAGAAGTTTCTAAAAAAATCACATTTTTTTCTTTTTCTTACCTTCCCTTTTCTTATGTTAAACAAGTTAAAAATCGAGACGTTGGTAACAAAACATTAATTCCAAATAATAAGCGTTATAATTCCAACAATGAACTTCAATTGGCATATTTTAGTTTGGTTTACGTTTCGTATCCAACGCCTCGATTTACATCGAACGCAATCAACTTACCGACTGACGACCGCAATCAAAGAACTGTTGACTAAGAAACTGTTTCGCATGCATTATCAGAGTATTATGAAATTGACTTTGGAATTTAAACATGCATGAGACACGTCGCTCTGGAACACAAACGCTGTTCAACAAGCAATGACAATTGTTCTTCGTTTGGTTCTGTGTCTCTTCCAATAAACTTCGCGGCATGTGAGCACTGAAAAAATGCGAAAAATGATGGTTTCATATAAGAATCGTTCATTTCGGCACGTATCGCATGTGTAAACCAAACAAAATGCCATTTGAAGTTCATAAACTACGATTTTTCACAAGCCACCCTGCAACCGCGTGCACCCTGCAGTGCTCTTGGTTGTGTACGAACGCATTCGGTTGCCGGCTACTGTTGCCGGCTGTAAGTCATGAAAAGTTGCACTAATGAGGATTGTTAAAGACACTTGGCACACTTTGGCAACTCGTCGTGTGCTCGCCTTATGCAAATACCAAGCACATTACATACACACACACACACACACAAACACATCCATCTACAAGCCGAAGCGAAGAAGGTTGCAACTCTGTGCAGAAAGTTCGCTCGTGCAGCGTCATCGGGAGACGCCACGTGAATGGAACTTTTGTGAGGCGGCTGCACTGGCAGCCATTAGCCACCACCCCCTGCAGGATCATCCGACGCGATGGAAACGAACATGTAAAGTGATTCGGAATAACTCGGAGCGCACACTTACACTTACTATAGTTGGCGTGCGCCAAGTTTATCGTAAGTGGGTGCAAGATTAGTGACTTGGTCATTAAGTGCCGAAAGAGCGGCTCTCGTGGGCGTTGGAGGGGGCGGGGGTGGTCGAAAGAAGAGGAGGATGAGGAATGACAAATTGGGAAAACACAACGCGCAACGTCGTCGACGACCATAATTCCATACGCTAATTTCGTAAGCTCGGCACAATGCCCGAGAAAAGTCGCAGACGCGAGGCGCCCAACATTCCGTTATTTTAATTAGCGTCGAATGCGCTGGCACATCGCACATCGAGCACTTAATTGCATTATTAGTACGTTCTCGCACTCGAAATAGGACTCAATGATTCATTGCGTGCAATGTTTCAGTGTAATTGAAAAGCGTTACAATACGCTGCAAAAAATACTGCAATTCCTAATGGCGTCCACAAAAAAGCACATAAAACAATCGCTACTAACGTAAAGAAATGTATCAAATGTATGAACGTATGGTGACCCTACTGAAAGTACCATCAATAAAATGATCACATTTAAAGTTTCGCCTCCAACTTGATTTTAATTTAGCAAAGTGTTTCTTTCAGGCCACGCTTTGCACACAACGGCGCTGCGTTTACAAAGCAAATTCCTGCGAATCGAGACGCTGGTAGCGCACAAAGACACCACCATTTTCGTGATGCTATGAGGGTGAGGGTGGGGGTAGCCTTGGGAAAGACATAATGCAGGTATTTTATATAAATCGAACTCAATATTTGAAATAACCTTAATGTGCGTCTTTCATTTTCGTTCCAAGCCCGTGGAGCAGGTTGGGGGATGGCCAGCATCCTGCGGAGTGCTTGCACGAAGGTTTTTGGCACGGCTGGGGCACTTGGTTTTCTCTTGCTGGGGGCAGCAAACAAAACGTGTAGCAATGATTTTTCAATTCGTCGCCGGTGTCCTGCGTGCGCTCAAGAGGGATGACAGTGTCAGGGAGTGAGAGTGAGAGGTTTCGAAATGAAATCACTCAGTCAGCACACGCGTGTGTGTTGTGGGGTTGTGCACGTGCTGGTTTGTGATTCTGTATGCGTTGCATATACGCACCCCCACATACCAACGCGCAGATACCTACACATTTACACAAGGTACACACACATTCATAGACATATATACATGTACAGTACGTCGACTCTCTCGTGGAGGCGCACGCAAACAAGCCGAGTGTAATAGAGGAATGTCAACAAGAGCTGATTGCCGGGTCCTACGTGCCATTAAATGATTAAAGCGCGCGCGACAAGGCCCGACTTCAAACGCACCCTGGCGCTGCCAGCGTCGGGCGTACGCCATCCATCATATTCTATCGGCACTTGTTACGCCGTCTGCTGCCGCCTCCGCTGCCGCCGCCATCGATGGACTCAAACGGAATGTCGGAGAGACCCCGAGCAAGCAGAGGCGACAACAGGGAAGCACCAGTCGGATGAAGAGGCGGTGCAGGAGAGAGATTAAAGGTGTTTCAATTTAGTGCGGGCGCTAGCCGTCGAGTATTAGCAAATAGAGACGCACTACGGCGGGTTCCTGTCGCGCGGGATGCGCGATAGGCAAGGAAGGCTCCGGCAAGTGTGTTTCCACGTCGAATGAATGACTTTCGATGATTGCAAATGGGGAGCCAGCCGGGGGTGGCTGAGGCTCACAAAACAAGGAAAATGCATTTCGTCATTTTGCTGTGAGTGTTGCCGAAATGATCACATTGCTTATTATGCTAGACTAAATTAAGCAAAGTGTCAATCTGATATTCATTTCGAATAAGGCAATACAACATTTCAGCGAAAGAACCTCTTACTTTACGTATTGCAATCTAAGCAACTCAAATGTCAATCTGTGTCTGGTTGTTAGCTCTTTTTTAATTATCAATATTTAGGCTTGTGCAAAGGTAATTCATGATTGTTTAGTCTGAACCACATGTGTATCACGTTTTTGCTGGCAACCCAGGGTTGTTAGGTAGTGCATAAGTGGTTGGACCTGCGCGCTGACGCTGCTAAAGTCTGGGGAATCTCACCTTCAGACCACCTAATAGCTCTATGCACGTTTGAGCATATCTGAATCACATTGCTACGAGCACAGACGCACCCTGTAGACAAGAGGAGGTAGGCACCGTGCGCTTTGTCGAGGGTTGCAGGTGATATTCCAGCAGGATTGGTATGTCGCTACTAGAAGGCGTTGTCGGCCTTCTCCCGCATTAAGTTGTAAGCGGTGGTGCGATACAGAGAATATAGTTTGTATAAAAAATAGTCATATTTATACTCCGAAACATCTAGTTCTTGTCCTACAATTTGCAGGACGTTTATTCTTTCGAAAAATAAAAGATGTGCGCGAGTTGCTGTTGCTCTTCGCAACAGTTCCCATTAGAAAGAACTAACACTCGATTTTTAAACGTATAATGTTCACAGGCAACAACTACGTTATTGCCTTAAAAAGTATAGTATATGAAAGGTGACTGTTTGAAAGGTTTGTATTTGACGACCAGTGTACCGCTATCAAACAAGATAAACAAAGGAAATATAGGCAACTTCTCGAGCGTAGCTTTGCCTGTTAATGGACGCAAAATTCAACTTAGGCAAGTCAACATGTCTTATGTTAGCCTGTTTTTGGAAACCCGGCAATGTGAAAACAACTCCGAGGTACTAAATCGTAAGCCGTTAAATTTTACCGCTACTTTTGTAGGCAGTTGTTTGTTGTAAGCCAGGCAACTCATCTTACAATTTGTCTGGACCTTTTTATCCCAGATATCGATTTGAGAATAGATATCGTTGGTTTATTACTTTATAATCTAATAATACAAAGACTAAATTCATCTAAACTCGTCGACGTAAAAATGAGCAATGTTTCCATTAGGAAGTGTCCGGTCTAATTTTTTAGAGCGTTGCATTCAAATTCAAATTTAAAAGCTTTTAATTCCTGCGGTCGTTCATCACGCCGCCCCGACGACTTCCCGCTTATCAACCGGCAATTAATTAACGCTTGGGAGACGCGAAATAAAAATCTAGCACTAAATCATATCTTTAACTTCAGCCGACGGAGCAAAGAAAAAAACGAGAGCCGCACTAATCCCTCGACGAAAATCCTGTGCGTTGTCGCGACCGCCGCCGAACTGCGGGCGGCGAACATAAGGAAAACGTGTCCCGTTGTTCCTCCGCCTCATTATCATATCCAGTCGCTCTTCGTCCCTTTTAATTATTCACAACCGTCCGAGAGTGTCGTTCTCGTCCTCCGCTCGTGCCCACTTTATATATTATTTCATACAAGATAACACTTTTAGAAAGTAATTAATTCACTGCGCCCTGCGTCGGATTCATTCTTCCCTTGCCGCCTCCGCGTTTTTTAAATTCAAGTTGTGACTTCTGACATGCACCCGCTTTAAGTTGTTATCTTTTGAAAAAAAAGACAGTACGCGTGAACAAAGTGCGGAACATTGTCGGCGGGAAAATACGGCCGACGTCCAAGGAAGAAGAAGTTTGCTTCCTGTGTGCGGCAAAGCGGTCCCCGAAGAAAGATACCAGAACCGAATTTATGCACATCTGCGTAAAAAAGCGAACTAATAAATAGAAGCAAAAAAATCTTTTTCATATGCACGCTTCATAGCGTCCTGAATCTGCCACCTTTGAGCAGCGAAACAAAAGTATTTAACAATATGTTTCCCGCCAAGTTAGCGCCGGTGTTTTTTTTTTCTTCTCCAGCAGTGCACCGTATATTGTTGCAGGAAATTTTAAAATTATTGCATAGGAATTTATTACCCCCGTGGAGAGGACTTCTTATTTGCGATGGAAAATTTATTAAAAGGAGGCGTGTACTGAAAAGAAATTGTGCGACCACCCGAAGTGTTCTTCCATCTTCCCAAGAGCTGAGAACAATTTTAAAACTTATAATGTTCGCAGGTTCTATAGCGCCATTTAATTTATTGCCTTATAAAGAATAGCAGAAGGATGATACAACCTGTAGAAAAAATATTTGAACTTACTATGATCACGGGTGTACGGCGCCAATATAGTAATTGTCTTAAAAAGAATAGGAGAATACCCTTTTTCTTCTATTATTTGTAAAATTTGACCCGTAGAAAAGTGGCCGACCAAGCCTCTAACAAATAAGTTAAATAAATAAAAAATAGGCAACTTCTCGATCGGAGCTTTGCCTGTTAAGAGTCGCAAGATAGGCCACTCAACTTGTCTAATGTTTTACCGTTCGTAAGTTTCGACAACGAGAAAACAGCTCTGGGGTACTAAACACGCTGCAGTGCAAATTTTCAATCGTAAGCCGTAATATTTTAAGCGCGTTTTATCTGCGACGGAAAAAAGTGCGGCGTTTTTGCTGCGATTTGTACATTTACATTTAGTGCGCTGCCGCGCAGCGAGGACTTCCTGGCGCCTGCCTCATTTTTTTGTGTTTCGAGCGCGCCCGACCCGCGTTGTTTTCATTTAGCGCGAAAAATCCGAGAAAATATCGTCGCGTATTTACTCGCCTGCGTTGGGGCCGGTCGCAAAACGCGAGGCAAGCGCATTGTTTTCAGCGCGAGTTAGCGCTCTTTTTGCGGCGTTTTGTTGCGGTTTTTCGCCGTTTTTCGCCCGCCGACGCGGTGCGAATATGAGATATAGGAAGAACACCATTGTTTTTGTCGCGCCTTCTGTTAACTAGTTTTGCAGCCGTCACCCGGCCCTGGCTGGTGCGCCTTGAGCACGACACGGACGGAATGTTTGCACAAAATCTATGTTACATTGGCGTGGGAGGTGGAAATGAATCCTAACTAACAAACCCGACCGTTGAGCATGCAGAGCAAACACGTTAAATATATTTGCGCTTGAAGGACGGGCGGACAAAACGGCGTGACATAGGACCAAAACGTGGAGCGCTCTCGTTGGCGTTTGGGGTGGTCACGGAGTGGAGCATTGCCGCCGCCGAACGTCCTTCGTCGCGGTGCGTATATATGTCCAAATTCAGGCATGACGAAACGCTGCCGTGGATGGTCGGCAAACGGACGGACTAATCCGAATTTATGTGATATTTAACTGCAACAAGCATTGCACGACCTGTCTGAAAGTCAAACTCGTAGTGAACCTGAAATTTTACCGCTTTACTTGCTAACTCCATGCATTTTAATTAAATTTTCATAGGAAAATAAACGCGAAATTTATCAACCCATGTTTTATTTCCAAATTTAACCAATACAAATAACTAGGTAATTTCTTAAGCATAGTTTTGCCTGTTAAATCATTATGCCATCTATGATTGGTGCCCATTTTTACTGTTTAAACAGGATGTATTGAGGCATAAACACGTTTTTCTTTCAAGATTATTATTTTCTAAGGAGTTCTTTTAAAAGAGAATCACTCTTTCAGATTAACCAACCAAATTTGATTTTCTAACAGAGTTTTTAAGATTAAAAAAGCTTTAAAATTATATTGTAGTACAGTAGACAAATGACATAGACACATCTGCGATCATTAAAACACTATAAAAAGAAAATAAATGTTTACAATGTGTTAATCATCGTGATAATTTGTTATGAAGAAGAAGACCTTTCAGAGCAGCTTTCCACACTATGAACATTTATCACCGATATTTATTTATGAAATTTCAAGGCGGATGCACTTTATCTCCACCCTCTGCTTGGTGCACGAGTATCATCGCAACCTGTCATTTGTTTACTAAAAACCGCGCTCGACAGTCTCAATATTTACCCTGCTAGTGGCGCATCTATCCATAAAAGCGTACATTCGCAAAGAGAATAGGCGCTGTGCGTTGCGAGCCTCGCGCAGGGGGGTTGTAATAACACGAATTATATTAAAGGGGTGTCCCGCCGGTGTTCGTTTTTGGCACAGCGCTTTTATCGCCGCATGTAAAACCTTCCGTTTCGGGTAAGGTGCAATGATGAAATTTTGGGTCCACGCGACACACGAATCTCAACCGTGTCATCCCTCCCTGCATACCACCACATTAGAGTCACGGTCTGTGGAAGCGAGAGAGGACGAAACCGTGATGTGTCGGCATTTTACAAGGGGGCGCTCGTAATAAAGCGCACCAGGTGTTGTTGCTAACTACACGTAACATAGTTTCCTGCCGCGTCTTCACGCGCAGCGAGCGACCCTCAATCTTCATCGTTATCGTCTCCGTCTATTCATATTTTATTGTTGCGCTAACGCCACGCGATAAATTAGAAACTTACTGAGCAAACAACGGCAAAACGGCTATGATCTTAGCGGTGTTGTTCCTACGGTAGACTAACAAGCGAAGAATACGTTAATACCAAACTGAGAAATGATAAAATATTGAATGTATCACATTTCACTGATGTTTACACTCATTTCTCATAGGGAAACGGAAATTTAGACACATCGTATCATGTGTACATATGCAAATTTGTATAAATAACGCTTATTCATATTTAATAGCTGTAAACGTTAGGCATCATCACAAGGAACGAAAAATACACGTTTCAAACATGTTTCCTTCTCTGGGAAACTCGATTTATCTGCTGTATTTGCATATATAAATTTTGTAAAGAAAGTTTCGAAAGTTTAAACTTTGATGAACAATTACGTAACGTCAGAAACAGTCAAATCAAAAACTTGTCTTCATATTGTATTTACTAAAATGTAATTATTTTATAAAATAAGTGAAATCTACATTAAAAATACAAAAAAAAGAACTATCAAAGGACGTAATACGTAAACGTCCGACTTCAATTTGAATGAAAATTGTTGTACGGGTAGTTCATATATTGAAATAGTTTCTGTTAGGCATCCGTCACATAGTCGGCGTCGCATGGCTTGGTTTCGTGGTTTCCTGTGTCTGGCTAATGTATTACAAGGAAGTAAATTGGTTCCTCGAGTTGCTTCTTCTCCTTTTAAATACAATGGTCAGAGAAGGATAGACATAAAAGCACGAAGCAGAAGCCGGCTGTGTGATGGCCCCCTTATTGGGATTTTTCGGGTCTTTGAGTCGTTTGCCCAAAAAGAAATGTCAAAGTTTGGTCACAAATGTAGTAAGGCCCAACCTTTTTGTGCCATGTCCCACCTTAGCCTTTCTAAAATTCGTGTCCCCCCACCTTTCCTTCAAAGGAGACTTTAGAGTTGGACAGGACTGATTCCAAAGCCAGATATGCGATCCAGGGGGATCCTCTGTCTATGACCGAAGGGGGTTTTACTCTTAGTCCAGACGGGGACCTTGGAGACAAGGGTCCTTCATCTGGTTTGGTCGAGGGTACTGGGGGTAATTTGACATTGCTAACCACGAATTGTTAAGAATCGAATTGCCCCCCTGTGTAGCGTACGTGTAGTGACATCAGGTTGGGAAAAACTGGATTCAGGAATATAATGATTTAACAGCAAGCTCTGCCATATCAGTGGTCATTAAAAAAAAGTTTGCGGACAAAACTTGACACAATCACGCTATGATTCATAAGCTAAAGCGCCGATAACTGCGGCACAAAGCTAATATGGCGAAGTTTGATGTCAAAACAATATATACCTTAATCAATTTGTAACTTTGAATTTTTTAAAATTTGGGTAAAGGGCTTAAAAGCGCGAAAAAACTAACTGAAATTAACTGAAACTATTTCTATATATGACCTATACGTTTTTCATTCAAATCGAAGGAAGACAACGCGTAAACGCATCTTATAAATATACCATGACTTCACTACCAGACACATATTTTTACATTCCAACGAAAAAATACATTTGCGGTGTAAATAAATGTAAAATGTTTAAGCGATTGTGAAATTTCCACGCAGTTGGCTGGTATTTGCGCAATAAGAAAAACGGGTGCGCGATGTGCATGTACGCGGTTTGTGGCGCATTAAAATTCTCGGGGAAACGAGGGCGTAAAATAGTTTTGACAGTTTTATAGGGTGTTTACACACACAGCGCGCGCCGAACATGAAACACTGCGCGAGTTGATTGTTATTTGCAGGAATTCTAATTTGCCCGGATGTGCATTCGACGATTGATCTGCATCTACAAAGCGCGAAACGCAACCGTCCACAATTTTCTTTGCGTTAACCCAAACATCAGTAAAACATAAATAGGAAACATTTTGCGCTATGGCGAGTTGAGACATTCGTATGCGTATGTATGCTCGAAATTTAATTACCAACGTCATGTTTGTCGAGTTTGAAGCGAGAAACTTTGCGAAATTATCGCGTTCGTCTTCGAATAAACAGAATAATACGAGTAATAAGTATTAATGACCACGTTAAGATTTGCGTCAGATATCGTGTTTATAGAAAGTTAGATTGGAAAACGGTTGTTTGTTGTCATGTTATTTATACCACAGTGAACTTTATTCACTTGATTATAAACGGATAGTTTTTAATTTAGCATAAATTGTTTTTGATAATTAGATATTTATACTTTTAATGGGAACTATAAGCTACATTTTTAAGGGGCTACATTTTTAAATGTAGCTCCTGTAATTTGCATTTCTTGGTGTGACTAGGATTGGCTATAAGAATTTGTGAAAATTTCTTAAGTGAGGTGAATTTTTACATGTAGCCACTGTACTTTGCATTTCATGGTGTGACTAGACTCTTCTAGTTTCCGAGATCATTACACTTTATTTCGCCTAATGGACAATCCTATATAAAATTATAAAGTTTGATCGGCTCCCCAGGCCCTCATTATTTGTATCTGTATATTTGTATTCAGCTATATTTTGTAAATTATTGGTGTAACTTACATGTCTTCTAGTTTCCAAGTAAATTACATTTTAAATTGCCTTATGGACAGTCATATGTAAAATTATAAACTTTGATTGGCTCTAAGATTGGTTAAGATCTCTAAGATTGGCTATAAGAATTTGTGAAAATTTCTTAAGTGAGGTGAATTTTTCCATGTAGCCCCTGTAATTTGCATTTCATGGTGTGACTAGACTCTTCTAGTTTCCGAGATCATTACATTTTATATCGCCTTATGGACCTATATAAAATCCTGGACGGTTTCGCAAGGGGCCAAGAAAAACCCATGTATGTTTATTTGTATTCAGCTATATTTGGAAATTACTGGTGTAACTTTCAAGTGTTACTCTCATTTAGATTCCGAGTAAAATACATTTTTATATTGTCTTTTGCACAATCCCATATATACTTTGATCGCCTCCACAGCCTACCAAGAAAGTCGCAAAAATCGCGCTCTTTTCCAACAAACGTTTGTCCAATTATAAGTAATGAATAGTACTGACCATATGCGGTCGCGAGATGTTAGTTTATCATATTTCCAGAAGCAGGAGATGAGAAAAAATATGGATTGTTTCAATGTAATTCATCACAGCAAATTCTCCTCGTCGCCGTTGAGTATTAGACAAGATCGCGAGTTTGTTGGCGCGTTTCTGTCATTCGGCGATTAATTATAATTGATAGCAATGATGTGAGTGCTCGCCGTTTTTCCACATTGCGACTGATTTGTTTACGCTGCGAAAGTGTTGGGCGCGGACGCGCGTGGCATAAACTGACCCCGATTTGCATAATAACTAATGCACACATAAATCAACTAACTGCTACTGATCCCGGCGACTAATTCGATGCGATGTTGGTGCCACGACGCGTCCGTGTTCATGCCGCAGCGAAATTAACCAACAGGCCGTGCGGCGGAGGCGGCGGCGACAAGGCTGAAACCGAACACTGCTCGGATGTACCGGGCGCGTTCACGGTCGCATATCGCATGTTGGCGGGCTTTCAAGAGGAATTACAATTCGCTACAGTGCTGATAATACTCGTGATAGGCGCATGTGTTGTCGCTGGCTGTGCCGTCGAAGTGATGATGCGCCATTCGATGACAAATTTGAATACATGCAGCGAAAAATTAATTTCGCTCCATTGGCATGTCTCATATGCCACCCGCAAATCGGGCCTATTGCCCCAGAATAAGATATATAACAAATAATATCTGAAACATGTCTTCTATTCATAAATATATCATAACAGATGAAATGAACATTTTTGGAGGTCTACCGTAATTATCGGGACCTTTTGGGAACTATTCGCAAAAGTATAAGACAAATACATGATCAGATGTGCTCAATTAACTTATTTTTACAAAAAGCGGGTTAAAACACATTAGAAGATCGGTTGTTGAAACGGTTCAGGAATTATTATGCAATTTCTATTCTCTAAAATATTACAGGAAGACGTATTTAGATCGGTACATTGACAGTTGCAACGATTAGAGAATTAACACGGGATTTGCCCAAACGACTTATTTTTGCAACAAATGAGTTTAAACACATCGTGAAATAGATAGTTTCCATGGTTGAGGAATTAAGAAGCGATTTATGTGGTTTTGGAGAATATTTTCCAAAAAAATAACAAAAATGCATGTTTAGATGTGCGCAAAAGATCTATTTTTTGCAAATAAAATGTGTTTAAACACACGGGATATCGGTAGCTGCAACGTTACGGGAATTAACATTAGTTTTCTGAAAAATATTCGCTAAACTTTAATAGACAAAGATGTTTAGATGTATGAAAACGACTTATTTTCACATGAAATCTTAAAATTATCCATTTTCTACCATAACCTATTCCAACATTATCCTCATAGGAATCTCTAAAGAGAAAGAGAGTCTCCAAAGGTAGTAGCTATGAATGGTTCCTTTAGAAATAACTTCTCATGTGGAAATCGTATCTGAATAAAACTTGGAGGACATCCAATGGAAGCTGCATTTGACAGAAAGTGAATAACATATGTTGGTCCTCTGGTGCATCTTGCTGAATTGAAACTAAACATAAAGTTTGTCTAACCAAAAAATAAAAATAGAGAAACGGTCCATTAACAAATAAACCCTAAATTAATTTCATAAAATGATGCCATTAACCAATAAACTACAAAGTATTTGCATGTGAAATAACACCTGCATGTAAGTGAATCCAAAAAGTTGCACAAATGACACAATCAACATTTATTAGTGGCCGTATTTCACGAGCAATTTCATCGCGTGAATCGTTGCTCTGCACACGCGCGATTTTTGTGTCCGCAGTTGAGCGTCCAAGTCTGTGCCGAGCATAATTGCCCTTTTAATTGTTTATTTGGCTCTGTCCAACTGCAAAATGTTTAACGAGACGAAAATGCATTCGCTGCCGGCCAACGACCCAACCTCCTCTAAACAACGCCGAACAAATAATAAACGCAATTGCATTTTATTAATTTCTGCACAAACGCCGCCGATATAGAACATTCCCAACCCCTTCGCAAGCGCGCAAAAAGCACGCATGCAGTCGTCATAATTGCGCGCCGAAATTAAATATATCATTACTCATTATGGCACAATTTCGCAACTTTTTGGCGGCGTGCATTAAAACTCCCGATGCGCTCGTAGGCGATAAATTATGCTTCGCAAAATGTACGAGTTTCGGGCAAAACCAACCCCGTCTCGCGACCCCGCACGGGCCACCAGCATGCGCATGCTGTAAAAGTGAAATTTAATTATCAATTCGCGTTTGTTTGCGTCTAATAGCAAACGAGCGGCGCGGCACTTTATATTCATATTCAATTCAATTTTGCGCCGTGCAATCCGGAATTTCATATCATATGATAATTTCATTCGGGGCGCGCGCGTGTGGGAAGGTGGGAGCGCTGTGTGTTGTCGGTTTGTTCGTTCATTTGTCTCCCACATATACATATCGCTGCTTTGTAACCGGCACCAACGCCGCTGTACGTGTGTGCCGCACATGCGGACGTATGATTAGTCCTGTGGTTTTGCGGAAGGATAAAGGACGAGCGGCGCGAGCCGAGTTTCAGTGCACATGTGCAATGCACAAACGTGCAAATGAACAAAACGCAACAAAATATTAGTGTGTCGAGTTTGGGTAGCAGGACTGGTGGGTTAGCATGCGCATACCACAAAGATCCTACTGGATCACAACCTGTATGCCACTTTGACGATATAATGCACAGAAATGCATTTTTCAGTAGGTATGCTGGTGTTTCATTAATCAACACTGGGGATTAACTTTTCATTAATAAACTCAAAGAAGCTCGGCTAAAATGCAAACTTATAATTTATGCTTTCTTTCTTTTCAGATCAACACAGAATGGAATCTTAATATGATTTTGATAAAACTAGTGTTTTTAATAAGCGACTTTAAAATGTAAAATAGCTGAAAAAAGTTGCTAATTTCTAGAGTGCCAGAAGAGTTTATTTCTGTGGGGTTAGCCTGTGGGAGTTAATCTGTGGGGCATAGTTTGCATTCTTCTTAAATGAGTATGAAAGCTGAAGATTTCGTCTTAACGGTGCATTTTTGCTGGGTTAGTCTGATATTAGTGTATTCTATAAAAACCTGTCTGAATACTAGCCATTACCCATCCCAGGTTAATTTTTGTAAGATATTTAAAAAATCCTGGGAGCCGTTACAAGATCCAGTCAAATACCGCGCCATAGTATTTCCGAACAGATCATTGAATAGTTTATAAGGCAATCATAACTAAACCTTGTCTTATGCAATATTTATATTAGTAACTCCTGATCATCGTGGTAAACCCATGGGTCTCCTCAGAAATATTAGTGGAGTAAACATCTATTCTTACAATCAGTTCAACAGGTAAAAAAAGTGAAACAATGTCTAGCACATAAAGATTAAATTACAGACTTGATCTGAAATCTAATCAGAGTGGCTTTATATTCTAAATAAAATTTCAACCAAAACATCCCACTGGTGTTATCAAATCTTGCATATATGCTCTATTTCAGTGTATGTAAATTTCTGTACAGAAATGTAACAAGTAGATGCATTTATATAAATTAATATCTTCATTTCAGTGTAAGGATTAAGGGCATGTCCTGTTCGTGATATATAGGACTCTTCTGACACATTAGAACTGAATACAATCACCCTACCTATTAGTGCATCTATTCTGAACCCTCATTAACATTTAATAGTTCTCTTACAGTTATGGTAATCTGTGTAGGGTAAAAGTTTATAAGAATAGTATGTCAAAAATGAGAAAAAACAAGTGGAACCTAGTGGATACTAGATCTGAAACCTAATTAAGTGGTTCTTTATAGTGCAATTAATTATGTATTATTATGTATTAAATGCAATTAATATTTCCACTAAAACATCTCCTTGATATGATCAAATCCTGCATGTACTTAGCTCTAGGATCAACCTTACCACTCCCTAAACCAATCACGGGAAACATCAATAAACTTCACTTCAGGTGAGAATAGATTCCAGGAATACCTTTGTTAAAAGCCTATTCATACCCTACAGATCTTATAATCTGTTGTCAATTCATTTTAACTATTTAATAACACTACAGTATTATCAAATGTTTTGAGCTATAAATTTCCTTACAATCCCAAGTTCGTCTATAGTAATTTAAAGTTGGTACTAACTGAAAGCAAGTTGTCAGAACTTGAACAAACCGGATCTTTGGGGTAGTTAATGACTGGCTTATCAAAAACTAGTAACTAACTGATATCAATTTTACTACTCAGTGAAATGTTTTAGTGTATGTAAATTTTTGTACCGAATTATAACAAGTAGTTGCATTTATATAAATTAATTTCATAATTGCAGAATAAGGATATAGGACATGCACTGTATGAAACTTAACACTTCCTGAAGACACATTAGGACTTAATAGAATTAACTTGTCCTATTATTACCTCTATTCTGAAGGCTAATTAACTTTCAATCCTAGTTTTACAGTCAAAAAGGTCCAAAAATACGCAGAACATTGTGTACAACAAAAATAACTGCAGGCTAGGTTTGTAACCTAATGAAAGAGGTTCTTAATAGTCTAACTAAAATTTCAATTAAACACCTGCCTGATGTCATCAAAACCTGCATATACTTAGTTCTAGGACAACCTTAATCACTCACAGGCAACATATAAACAACTTATACTAAACCTACTGGTTAGAATAGAGTCCAGTATTGGCTTTGTAAAATCCTATTTTTACCCTACAGATCTTATAATCTGTCCACAATTAACTTTAAACATTTTTAACACAACAGTATTATCAAATGTTTTGAGCTATATATGTCATTATAAGCCCAAGTTCGTCTATAGCAGTTTAAAGTTCATCCTAACTTGCATTCAGAACTTGAACGAACATTAAACATTAAATATTAAAAACTAGTTAATACGATAAGTGAAAACTAACAAGAAGTGATATCAAATTGGACTTTTTAATTGTTTCCGTATATGTACATTTGTGTGCAAAATGTAACAAGTAGTTGCATATATAAAATTGTGCCATTATTGTTAGGTAAGTATAAAGGACATGTGGTGCCTGAAACTTTACAAGCTCGGTCAGCACGTGAGCGGCACAAACGTGCGCAAATGGACGAACAAGTCGTCCTGCTGCGACCTGTGTGTGTCCAGCGTGCAAAAAGATCGCAGCAGGGTCGCACAAACCGCGCACACAGCGTGACAACATAATACGCTAATACTGCATAATGTATTTTTCAGCGCGCGAGTCGCGCAACTTTCATTAATCAAAGTAGACTGCGTTAAGCTTTCATTACCTTGCGCATGCTGCTGCAGGAGGCACAATAAACCCAGGACGACTAAATTTCCCATTGCGTCGCTCGTCGTTGCACTTGCTTCGGCTACTTTTTTGTAATTTCGCCACATAAATCGTCCCAAAAACTGTTGCGAACTGTTTAGTCTTGAAAACTTTCAAACTGTCATACTGTTGTCCTTGAGCGTTAAAAATTAAGTTTCGTATATCCTGCGATGAAAACGGCCGAAAGTTGGCAAGTTTTCTTGTTGTTGTTGTTGTTGTGGTCGCTGTTGGTGTCTTTTTTGCTTCGGATGCAGTGGCGGAAAATCACAGTTCACATAACACTCTTTGGTGAAAAGTTGCACGCGGGGATGCTGCGCAGCGGCAGCCGAGAGAGCACGCCGGACGCACAAGTCTCGACGAGAGAGATTGCGTGTGGCGAAAGAGGGGCTAGCCCGAGATGCAAGCAGCGCCGATGCCGGCTTCAGACTGAAGCGGCGTGTTGCCTGAAAAGCGCTTGGAAGCGCCGCGACGCGCTGCGCACGTCTGAACATCCGCGAAGCGCATCGGCAAACCTCCCACGCGAACGTCGCTTATCATATCACAGGTCGGCCTGATGCGGCATCCCAAACACAGACGTTCCCATACGCATCTGTACACCATGCAAAGTTTTTCGCGTGTAATTTGCGGGAAGAACGGCGATTTTTTCATGAAAATTCCTTTTCAATTGCATTTTGCAGATATGCATACATAGGCACAGCTCACAGCTTCTCATACGTTCCGGATAATTATTTCCAAGTTTAATATCAGCCCAAAGAACGCGTTTCAACAGTGTAATCTTCTATATATTCTCAGTTATGATACAACCCAATTTAATCACTTCAAAATACAGTAATGAAAATGATTTTCAGTATTACAACACAATTACAACAACCTGTTAAAAAGGAAAAAATAGCCTTCTTGAGCATAGCTATGACTGTTAATCAACTTTTTGAAATTTTCAATGGAATGTCAGCAATGAAATATTGAAATTAGTTATACTTGAGTAAATGCAAGAATAAATATGATTTCAGGTATTACTACACAAATGATTACATAGTCATTTTATGATTGTAGCTGCATTGAATGTACATTAAACGTGAATATTCATGCAATTTGGTAATGTTTATATTTGCCATGAAATTTTCATTCTTAGTGTTATTATAGAGTAATGAAACATGCACTGCAAAAATACAATGGGTACACATTGCGTTTGTTATGCCATCAATGTTAGAACAGTATCATAACGAATTTAAATATTAAGTCAGCAGAAGCTATGCGGAAACTTAATTTAATTAGTTCGGGAAAAGTTGAATTAAATCGTTTTGTCTCGAGTTTGGCATGCGCGGGATGACAGAGCGCAGTGAACCGGCCAACATACGTACATCAACCGAGCATGCTGCCATTCGGGGACATTTGCAGTGAGCACAATTGCGCCTTCTTCGTTTTGTCCTGAATTTCAGCCGTGCGCCTCATTTGCCTTCATTTCCCTCATTCGTCGCTCACCCTCGCGTAGAAAACCACACGGCCGTGTGCATTGCGCTCGTGCAATCATAACTTTACACGTTTAACTGCATTTTGTTTCTCTTTTCGCTCGTCGTCGCTCGGCGAGATGGATTCTCGACCCACTCCCACTCCTGGCGCGTGTGGCGGAGGTCGACAAGTGAGTGCGAATTTTACAGCACGTCTGCAATTGGTGGCGCAGGCAACTGCAATGAAAGTTTATTATTCCCAAAATTATAATATCTGTGCGTTTTGGCTGGTGGCGGTGTATCCGCCGCAGCCACGAGGGGTGGCTGCTCGCTAAGCATATTGTCGCGCCCCTTATCAACGCTCCGGACAGACGCAGAAAGGTGGATGTCGCCGACGACACCGCACGACAACAAGGCGTAATACTTTATTAACCCCTTTTTGGGGTACGCGAAAAAGGCCCTGGCTTGCTGTTTGGAGCGTTTTCGCGCACCACCCTTCAAGGCATGCGTCCGCGTCCGGAAGCATTACGTTGGCGTACCGGAGGCTAACAAGCGGTGTGGTAGCGGCTGCCTGCCTTGTAACATAATAACACAAAGCCACTTAAAACAATACATTTTAATGCCGGTTGCATATTAAAGTACGTTTTGCACTTGCCCTCCCATTGCTCCCCATGGCTCCACTCCAACCTTCAGCCGACCAAGCTTGCACTCATCATTATATTTGCACTACTACCTTTTCATTCTGAAGAGTTGGAGGAGTTGAGCTATACAAGGTGGTGTTGACTTCACCTTACAGGACCGTATTGTAACCCTGTCACGACTACCTATGGAAAATTATGAAATTGAGGTTCAAGCCATCTCTGCCAAAGTTTACTGGATTCGGAACAACTAGACGTAGACATCAACTAGGTCCGTGCGTAGTTTGCTGCAAGTATGTTTCCTGACAGGGCAACTATCTGACGAAATTAGTATCAATGTTGGCGAGTGTGCGACCCGGAGTTGAGCAAAGTTGGGGGCTCTACGTTTTCACGATCGCAACGCAAAGTTACAAATCGCAAACGACACCTCGCGGTTACTCAACACCGATCCGCGACTAGTATTACCGGCCCCGGAGTCGAGGGGCACTTAATGCGCCGCCACCGCGGTGCTGGCCGTCTCCGGTTACACGTGATTCCCTTGCGCACCAGCACTTTCCTAGCAATTTGGCGTGAAGAGTGGAACGTGCAAAACTACCAGCCCTTTATGTGGCATGTCACCATCCTCGCATTCCTCCTCACATATACACACACCGAATATTTCTTTACATAGAAACATCAAAGCCGCCATGCATTGATTACGTTAAAGCTGGGTCTAGTACAAACATGGGTTGTAATAGATGACCGTTCCGGTATCGACCAGGTGTGAGCAAACTCTTTTCGGAGTACGGATTCCGAACCTGAGTATTACCACTCAGGTATGTTGATATTATCTACGACGATAATTGCTTAAATCACTCAATGGCAAACGGCGACGCGTTTAAGCATGTTCCACAACTACAAAAGCATGCAATCAAAATCAAGCTCTAATCTATTAGAGAGTGATGGAAGGACCACCCAGCCGGATGCGATCGTAGCCGTCGTTCAACCCCTTTTTTATGTAGTTGCGCATAGGTGTTATTATGCATTATGAGGCTGCGCGCGCTTCGCACATAAAGGCATACGTGTAGCGTTTAAGTCTTTACGCTGCATAATCATTATAATTATTTTAATGAAAGGGCGAAAATTAGAAGCCTCCGTCTGCGCACGGCTGGGGGGTACGGGACATTCATCATTCACCGCCAGCTTCGAAATGCGCAAGGGAAAGTGTTGCTGTCGTACTTTATGCTCACCTACGCACACCTTTACCCGCCATGAGCTATCCCCGGTTCCAACCCGTTCATGTGAAGTGCTATTTCTGCCCTGCATTAGGCAAATGATCGCGTCGCGCTCACCGTCGTGATTAATGGTCGTTTTTCGATTCGTTATTAGTCCTGAGGAAAAAATTTAAGGGCCCTAATCGGCTTACATACTTATGTACTTCACATCGACATGGATATTCTCTCGACCCTTGTAGGAAACCCAGCGAGAACCTTTCTTCTTACGGGCCACGCGCACGCCACCACCGGTCGAATGCCAGATAGAGATTTTTTGGTGCCCCTTACTTCGCCAAACAATCCCAAAACCATCCGCACAATGATGACTACCTTTAGTCGCATCCGCAAAGCCCCCGGAATCGAAACAAATGCCCCCAAACTTAAAGTATGGGAAAATGAAAAGTCGAAAAATGGGGAATCCTTCGAAAAAGGTTCAAAAGGGATCGCACTCACAATGGTCGGACATAAATGAAAATATGTGTTAGTGTTGCATAACTCACGAGAAAATGCGTGATTACGAAATGAGAAGACCTATAGGTAATAATGATCTTGAAAAAACTCAAAAACACGGCGGGGAACCATTTCTCAGTAGCTTACGTAGGTATCAGCGTAGGGGTTGGTTCATTGATGCTTTCATTCATGTTTGCACAAAAGATGGTCTTGTATTGTACTGCTAAAGCATTAGACATGGTTTTACACACCTCTTAAATAGGTGCAGAAAATCTACCTGCATTACCTGTATCTTGATACTTTCGTACCTTGATACCTTCCATAAATTCTCCCTACATTGTAGCCAAGTTTGCATAGCCAAGTGACTTTGATCGTATTCACTCAAAAGTGTTAGACACTCGGTAAATGAAAACTTGTATCATTTTTAAACTAACTCAATTATTGAAGTTGTGGGGAATTTCAGGGGTTGTAGTTTTGGGGGACCTATGTTCCGGTTGAAAATTCAATTCGTTCCTTTGCTTCATTGATTAACTAACTCAGTAACCCCTAAAAATGCATGGCGAAACTATTTGCTTTGGTGATCAGATTTTTTGGCATGTATGTGAGTCGGTGTGTACGCTCTATTCTTTGATCCAACTATCATTATAGGCGTGTCGGCATTATGCACGCGCTTATTATGTAAGCGATTTTTTGCGCAGTACATTGGGTGCCATTGCGTCGGGGTTGGTTCTTTGCGCTCGCCGATGAATAACGATGCCATGATGCCATCTGTCCGTTTACGTCCCGTTTGCGCTACGAAAACGACGTGCAGTGGTTGCGCGTGGAATATGTAAACGGCAACAAAACGTCGGGCACATCGCACATACCCACCATCGCCGGACTGCATTCTGAAAGAAAAACGCTTCCAGCTATTGTGTTTATTAGTGGGGTGATGGCGATATATGATGCGAGATGCGAGATGTGTGATGGGTGCTGGTTGACTCAGTGGCATTTTGGATGACACAATACAGAACCGACACAAAGATTTACGGTGCGTGTTTAAATAATGTTTTGACTTTGCGTTCGGGCCGATCTGATGATCCGTTTTTTTTTCCTTCAAACCACCGTCAAAATGTCATGTAACCTTTGTGCGGCTGTTGTTTGCCCAGAAATTGCGAGCGCTCAAATCACGACGGTGCCAATTAGATTGATGGCAGTCCCGTTGGAAATAATCAAAAGAAACATCTCCATCGGCGGTCGGCCGCCACTGGCGATCAGATAAGCGCGCTGGGGGTGGCAGGAGGGGGTGTGTTGGCGGGCGTAGTGATGGCGTTCGCGGAGTTAATCAATTAATCAGCGGCGGCTAGGGTAGCGCGTATTGTGGCGTGAACTTTGCACATTTTCAATTCATCTTTAGCACCCTCTCGCGCGAGCACGGCTGCATCCATCGACTGCCACTGATTGTCTGAATCCACAGCTCGCTTCTGCCATCATCAATAGTCCGTGCGACGAGGGAGCTTGCTGGGTGGGCGAATTCATCCATTCGCTAATTACTCTCCGAATCTGAGACGGGCGATGGTGGCGGTTGTGGCGATCGCAAAGGGCACACGCAAACGCCATCTTCGCGTGGGCACGATTTGGGACAAAGTGCCCCAAACCAACCACCTCCATGTGTTACCATCCTTTCACTGTGCAACCTCTCGTCCAACTCCCACCCTCAGGTTGCAGCTAACGCCAGCCGGCAGCAGCCGCAGGAGTTAAGACAAAAAAGATTACTAATGACCGTCGAACCCTTTTGTTCGTATTGCCCCCCGGAACATCGACGCCCTTCGAAGTGAATGCCGTCCACGGGTTGGTGATTTCAATAGATCGTTGCCATTGTTTGTTTCTTAGATTTTCGCGCCAAAAGAAGTGAAAGCACTGCGAGCAGTGTACAGCTGATAAAAAGCGATTTTTCATGCGGCAATGCCGGTGACATTGAATTGTAGATTTTCTTAAAGTCGATAATTAATTACCTCTTTTGCTTTCCATAAAATTATAAAATTTTCTAGACGAAAAAAATCAACTTTTTGTCTAGAAAGATTTATGTTTAAACTTAGGTTTACCTACTTGGTTTAGGTACCTAGATTTATGTATCAAACACCTCTCGAACCAACAAAATAAACTTTTATACCACAAAAATAGGTCCGACTCAATGATCACAATTGTTATTGTTGTGAGCGTTTAAGCCGCATTCAATTTGCAGCTTTCAATGTGCGTATTTACCTAGTAAGCTACACTCGACACGAGTGTTCCCTCTTCGACTGCAGTTTTATGCGCAGGTCCATCTCGTATCTCTCTCGCCCTTTTTCTGCGTTTTAGGCCTGACAGCAAAATCGATGGAAATAGATTTATTGAATGTACCCGCACGGCATTTAACGCACGCATCAAAATATCGCCAAAAACCTAACATCTGTCACTATTTTTCAGGCAATCGCAAACTTTTAGGCCCGCTTGCCTACGCATATGCTGGTGCTTTCGCGTTGTCAGTCGGCTTGGATTGACGCAATCAATGCGGAAACGAAATAAAGCAAGAAAGCAAGGATTTTACGCACGAACAAATATGAGATAATACCGGCCGCATGAATGTCGAATAAGCAAAAATAAGTAAAATTGCCAAAATTACCCTCACGTGCTCTTGCCAGATAGGAAGATGTTTGCTCAACGCAAATATAACCGAGTTTCCGACATGCCCTCGAAGATTACATTTTTAATCAGCTGCACACAAGTAAAACGACACCTTCGCGCCGTTTGCTTCTTTTTACGTCTGTCAACTTAGTCAATTTAGCGTCCCAAACGTAAAGTTTCTTAGTTTGGAATTGCGACACTTCATTGAAGTACTTCAATACGCGAATACTGTTATTATGAGTGGAAGCGTTTAAACATTTAGCGCTTTTTTTGCGAGTGGAAAGTGTCGGAAAGTTAATTTTTCAAATTTCATCTGGCGCATATTTTGCATAACGACAGAGCGCATTGTGAATCTGGTCCCGCGACACTCGTCAATGAGCGCACCACTCTTTGTAACTCTACATTTCACTTTTCCATTTTGTGTACACTTCTTTAGAGTCTGCAATTCCGCCAAACTCTGGTGACATCAGGCGTGCGTAAAATCAAATTGTTGATAAAATGACTTTGGAAAATATTTTACATAATACTGTACTAAATTTATTTTGATTCAATATATAACGCTCCAGGCTGATGAATCAATGAAATAGTTGCAGAGTCAGAGTTTACTAAAATTTGTGGAATTTTCAGTTACTAAAGCAATTTATTCTCAAATTTGATTATTTTTTACCGGATCAAATTAAACATATACACATTTTTTTACATACGACATATTGTTCAGCCATGTGACGCAACGGTATGGTCGATGTCTGCTGACCACAAGGTCTCTAGTTCGATTGTCAGTGGCTGAAGGGCAAAATGAATTCTTCTTCTGATCAATAGTATTAGCTAATATGACTATACAGAGAAAGAATTAAATAGTGCTAATTTTAGCGACGGCTTGCCGCGTTATGGGGCTGGGTACTCGTTAGATCACCACAGTTAAGTAACGTCGTTAAGTATACGTAGGCTTCGCATTTGATGGGTGACCACTTGGTCTCCCTACTCAACAAGCGGCTGCGGCGCCGTCAGCGAACTCCTGACTTCGCGGTAAAAACGCGAACGAAGGTTGGGTGATTCGCTTGCAACGGTCCCCGAAAAAAAAAACCGTATGCACAAGAGTTCAGAGCAGTACCATCAGTAGCGAGACCGGATAGGACCGGGAGAAAGTTACTAATCCCTTTCATCACACCGTGGTAGAAAAAGGTTGTTGATTAAATAAAAAATAATAATAATAGAGCTAATGATCATAGTAGTCGATGCTCGGTAAAATCAAACAAAACATAAACAACTATATATCATATCTTAATAACTCTCAGGTTCGGTACCATATATCGGAACCGATAATATGTTTTAATCTTTGTGTTAATTGACCATGTGAACCTATGCAACATTAACTTCACAAAACTTTCCTATCTCAGAATCTCATACTTTGCAAAGCTGGCTATTGCTGCCACTAGAGGCTTTGGTCATCCTTTCATCAATATCAAAATGTATCGATAGTTTCGGATATTTTGATAAACTTGAAGCCCCAAGGTTTATTTGGTAAATATATTCGCTATAAACGCAATACGTAAATATCTATTCCCTAAAAACAATTGACGGCATATTCTAGAGAATTTAATTACTTAATATATGTATCTTTTATCAGTTAGATTGGCTCAGCAGAGTTGCGAGAAAAACGCGTCTAAAGTTAGGCAAACAGAAGAAAACCACATTTTTATAAGTTTTATGATCCATAACTTCGTTCATACTGCAGCTAAATACTTTTGGCTCATAAACTTGTGCTCCTAAGGCTGATTGGTAGACAAAATCGTCATAAATGAAGTCAGTCAAGTACATACTCATGGTTAAATTTATATGCAACATTAACTTCACAAAACTTTTCTATCTCAGAATCTCATACTTTGCAAAGCTGGCTATTGCTGCCACTCGAGGCTTTGGCCATCCTTTCATCAATATCAAAATGTATCGATAGTTTCGGATATTTTGATAAACTTGAAGCCCCAAGGTTTATTTGGTAAATATATTCGCCATAAACGCACTTTTGACATGAATATTCAACTAAAAAATACGAATAAATACGTAAATATCAATTCCCTAAAAACAATTGACGGCATATTCCAGAGAATTTAATTACTTAATGAATGTATCTTTCACCAGTTAGATTGGCTCAGTAGAGTTGCGAGAAAAACGCGTCTAAAGTTAGGCAAACAGAAGAAAACCACATTTTTATAAGTTTTATGATCCATAACTTCGTTCATACTGCAGCTAAATACTTTTGGCGCATAAACTTGTGCTCCTACGGCTGATTGGTAAACAAAATCGTCATAAATGAAGTCAGTCCAGTGCATACTCATGGTTAAATTTATAATTAGCTTTACGAAGATTGATTTCTGAAGGGTAAACAATCTGCAGAAAATGTCTACAAATACCGTGATCGGTTTGTGTATAAAATCTCCAGACAATTAGATGAGTTACTAAAATTGTACTTTCTCCTCAAATCCAAATTAAATGTGTGTCATTTCCATACAAATAGAATAGTGCCTAATCGATTACAGGACCAAAGAATAAATGAATAACGTTCAAGTGTCTGGAACGTCAATGGTAAGTGACGAAAGCGTGCCGACGCAGCGACGCAACAAAGTGCTACATCTTACTTCAGGAAGTTTTCCTCTTGCAACGACCGCGTCGATTGACTGCCGTAATTGATGATGATGTTGACCCAATTCGGTGGCAATTCCCGGGTTTATCGATGGGTGTTTGCGCGGCAAAAGTCCTCCATATCCGGCCCGCATCTTATGTCCTTTAAAAAGAATATGTACCTCTAAGTTTTCAACGATATCACTAAAACCCTGACGTTTAAAGATGCTATGAAACATTTCCCTCAGATAAAATGCATTTCTAGCATTCTTTATTGTCTTCAAGAAAAAATGTCCGTCATTTTTGACGGACATTCCGAATCTGTACTTGGAACAAACCTCTTTAAGGAGAGAACCTCATTTACCAGTTCAACAATACAAGATTTTCATGATGTATGATGATTTCATGATGAATTACAAATTTTTCATTTTCTCAGGACAATAACTTAAAACTTTTTGAAATGAGTATATAATGAATAATTAATAATTAAATTAATAT
>WSZQ02087923.1:0-14697 GCA_019419845.2 Weissflogia rhopalogaster
TTGACTTGAAGTGAATAGACTCATAAAATAGATAAATGGTGACAGTGAAAAATAGGCCTGGAAGAAATATAATACTACGTTTTCTCTGCTTAAAAATCAAATAAATCTTAATGAATGCTAGGGACATGTGTCCCTACAGCTTAATTTTGAAAATATGTTCATTAGTATTGACACTGTGATTTGCCTCAACTCACTAACGTTCCTCTGTATGCAATTTGAATCCAACTTATATGCATCGAATTTTATTAATTTGGCTACTAACAACGCAGTTTTAGTAACATATCATAAATTGTCTCCTGAGTTAGATACATTTAATGTTGAACCTCAAATTAACACTGTCTCTGATTGTGACTAAAATTGCACTTTGCTAAGCGTACATTTTACTTGCATCGCTCAAAAATGAGATGAAATTCCGGGAACTCCAAGAAGATGTCAAGGCCGATCCATTTAGGACTCCTTATAAGATCATCGCGGGTAAGCTCCGAAAACTTGGTGGCAGAACACCGGAGTGGCTGGTCAAGTAAGCAGCGAAAGTTCCCTTCCCCCAGAGGAAATATTCTACCCTGCCCCAGTATAACTCCATCCTCCCCAACTGGGCGCTGCCAGAGCTAACAGAAAATGAGGTGGTATCAGCGGCCAAGGCACTCGCTCCTAAAACGGCTCCAGGTCTAGACGGCATTCCAAATGACATAGTTAAGGAAGCAGTCATAGCTGCACCGCAAACCTGGTCCCGGGGATTTAATGCATGCTCACGTCTGGGACACTTTCCAGCGCAATGGAAGAAAGCAAAACTGCACCTCATTAAAAAGGGTAAAGGGGCAGGAGAGCAGCCAAACAATTACTGACTGATATATTTACTGAGCACTATCGGTAAACTGTTCGAGCGCACGATTATGTGTAGGCTGCATATCTTTCTGGACGATACATCTAGAATCTCACCAATGCAATTTGGCTTTCGGAAAGGTCGTTCCTCGCTTAACGCCTTGGAAATGGTAGTGGATGTTGCGGATAGGGCGCGGAACAACAGTAGAGTGAGGCGTAAACACTGCGCGTTAATCACGCTAGTTAAAAACTCGTTTAACTCATCGTCGCGCAGGTGCATTATAGATACCGTCCACAAAATGGAGGTACCCCACTATCTCCAGGCGATACTGCCTGACTATTTGCAAAACACTGGGATCTTCTTCTACGTGGCGATTTATCTCGGGCTATTCGGACTATTATTGTTTCGTCCATTCGCCCTATGTAGTCGTTTCATTTAAGTTTTTGGTTTTTGCACCATTGCACAATGTCTTCTATATTGTTGCAAGCTCTTCGGATGTCTTCATTCTTTATCCGGTCTCCACTCCTGCGTAGTTTGAGATGCTTATGCCCAAATATCGGAATTCACTCACTTGTTGGATGATTTGTCCATCTACTTCCAATTTGCACCTTATCGCGAGTGAGAGACCACGCACTTGGTCTTATCTCTAGTTATCTCCATATCGACCGTTTTGCTGGTAGTATTAAACTGGTGGATCATTCGTTGAAGGTTATATTCGGTGTCTGATATTAACACGGCATCATCCGCATAATATACGACTTTCAATTCTTTCTCTCCCATTTTATATCCTCTGCACTTTCGGACGCTGCTGATTATTTGTTCCATGATGAGGGTAAATAGTGTCGGGCTAAAGGAATCACCTTGTCTTACTCCTGTTCCTACCTTTATTGTTTCTGTAAGCTCGTTATCTATGTTTAGTAGCACTTCATAGTTGTTGTAGTTGTTGTCCCTGATCGTGTTTATTATATCCGTGGGAATATTTCTCTCCTGAAGTATGCTAACGATGTCTGAAAGTTGCACTCTCTCAAACGCCTGTTTTAGGTCCACGAAATATAAAAACTCAGGTTTGTTCCATTCCATGGCCTTTTCCTTGACCTGTCTCATTATGATTATTGTATCATTGCAGGATCTACCTTTTCTGAAGCCCTGCTGTTCGTCTGATAATGTAGTGTGTTCTAGCATCTTGTTTGCTAATATTCGAGTTGTTAATTTTAGGGTAGTGTTCAACAGTGCAATTCCTCCTTTTCACCATATTTGGACATCATAATAATTGTGCTCAAATTCAATTCGGTAGGTATTTTCTGAAGTTTATTGATCAGTACTTGAATTTCTGTGGCTAGCTCTTCAACGTCATATTTTAGGAGTTCATTAGGTATCTCATCTGACCCACTAGCTTTCCTGTTTTTTAATTTTGCAATTTCTCTGTTGACCTCTTGCATGCTTACTGTAGTTGGTGCGTCTATTGTGGTGTTTATTGACATGATCTGCTCATATTTGTTCTGGTTTACGTCCTGTTATAGATGTTCGATGTATTTTATCCCGGTGACTTTATTTATACTTGTGGCCTTTGAAAGTTCCCTGAACTCTTGTCTTTGGTTTCTCATCGTCTTCCATATTATCTTCTGTGTCCCGTAGGAATCGCGCTCAAGCATCTTTGAAAAAATTCTCCAGTGTTCGAGTTTGGTCTTCCGAACTAGTTCATGATTCTCTCCTCGGATTTGTTTGTACCTGTCGTAGAATTCCTGTTTTTTTTGTGTGAGATGTTATATGTATGTCTGTTTTTTCTCCTTGCATTTTGCTTTGATTTCCTCTGTAAACCGTGGAGTTCTCTTAGCGAATGGGTTCACTCTCCTGATCGGTTTTCTGCCTAGGGCTTCTTCGGCGGCCTGTTGTATGTTCACTTTGTCCATGCTGCATTAGTGTTGTCTTGATCTTGAATCTCCTTGTTTGCAACTTTGATTTTCAATCTGCTGGCATATAGATCTCTTTTTGTCTAGTGGGCTATGCAATTCTGTGATATTCTGAATTTTGTGCGGATGAGTTTATGAGATTGTTTCTTCTGACCTGGTTTTGTTATTTTCAATTTCCCAATAACTAAACTGTGATCGCTTCCGATATTTGCTGATGTTATGCCCCGTACGTCTATTATATTAGCTGGTTGTATAGTCATGTTTGTCACAATGAAGTCAATTGTAGATGTGTGCTTCTCTTCTGAAGGTGAACTTATGCTGCTGCTTGTGATCGAAATATGTGTTGTTCATTCGTAACTCATTGATTGCACATAGACTGGTCATAAATTCTCCATTTTCGTTTTCTGCGTCCGCATTAAATCTCTGTTTCACCCCATAACTCGGTTTTTGTGGTCGTCTAAAACGTATTGCAATGAATTGAAGAAATTTTCCCTTATTTGTTGGGGTATGCAGTTTTCGGGTGCGTAAATGCATATGATGTTAGTGTGCTTCCTATTTAGAAACAATTTTGCAACTATAATTCGTGCTGAAACATACTTAATGTCTTCAATGAGGACTACACATCTCTTTTGACCCACTGTATGCTAATAAATAATATCCATACCATATCACTACCTGACCTTTTACCTTCTTCTTTGTTTCTTGGATTGCACAGATGTCTATTTTGAGCCCTAATCCATTCATTTTAGTTCATACACCAACAAATACAGCCAGATGGCGCTGATTCTCGTACCAATTTCTACACAGGGAGTTGCCCAGGCAGTGTGGACTTGAATACCGAGCTGTGGCACATGCCCCCCACCACTTTTTGTTAATTCAATACACCATCCGCCAGATGCTCCACCTGTCCCGAATATAAACGAAGATTACCGATTTAGGCCTGGAATGCGCTTATCTGCTGTTTGCAGTGGTTCGCTGAGTGTACGCCACAGATCAACTATGGCAGAAGAAACGTTTTCGGTGGTGTACGCGTGTAATCTTACTGTTAGCAACGTTTCGTGTTTAATGTTGATACATTTTGGTGTCGGAGCACGGAGCGGTAGTGCACGATATATATTGTGGGTCGTATTGTAACTATGCAAATTAGCTAATGAGACTTCTTCGTCGTTAATTATGTTGGTTATTAAAATATGTGTGATATTATTTGGCTTCTTCTGTTGTGATTCGCAACAGAGAATTGATAATGTTAATAGTCTATGCTTAAACTACGTGCTTTTTCACCAATAAATATAGGATTCATTGCTTTATCCTGAATTCATTCACATATTCTTCAGGTCTTATGAAAATATAGGTTTTCAGATTTATAGGTCTACTTTGGTTCTTTCATGGTTATGTTTATGAGGAAGATAGAAATTCGAGTAGAATGAAACGACTTATAGCGCTCGGTTTTACCCCCACCATTCATTTTAGTTCATACACCAACAAATACAGCCAGTTGGCGCTGATTCTTGTACCAATTTCTACACAGGGAGATGCTTATCTAGATATATCTATAATCTATGGAGTTGCCTATCTAGATATATCTATAATCTATAGATTTAATATTCCAAGTGGCAACTTTTAGGTTATGTTTTATTGTTGTTTTCTCTTACAATTAGTCCTTGTACTTTGCGTGGGTTGTCTTCGTTGATCGGTCCGTGACCGAGGCACTTCTCTATTTAATGCCCTAAACTGACGGCCCAGAGCGCATCGAATAAACCCCCATAAAACTGAAATTCTAAGAGCGGACGCAATCGCCACCCGCTCTTTAAGGGCGAACAAATATTTTATAATTGACGTGCCTTCACAATAGATATAATCGCTTTCCAAATTCCTTATCTCAATCTTTGCTTATCATGCCTGAAACCAGGACACTATTCGAACCAATGCAGAGGACGACAAAAGTGTGATCATTGCTGTAAACGGCATTTGTCAGTGATGTGTTATAAACGTCGTGACCGCACAAAAGAAAACGTCCGGGGAACATCAAGTGCAACTATGGCGAAGGGATCTATGTCCAATGTTTTTCTACAGTCTGTGCGGTTGGTTGCTTCAGGCAGGAATAAATCTCGTAGTGTACGTTTCATGTTTGACAGCGGTTCTCAGCGATCTTATGTGCGTACCGTGGTAGCGATGGAACTCGACCTTGAATGTTTTTGTGAGGAGGAACTTATGCACTCGCTCTTTGGTGGGACTGTTACTAAGTTGCAACGTCATAACAAGTACGTCACGCAGTTAGGCTGTAATAAAACACGTGGTGAAGTGTTGAGTGAGCGTGCAATTTATGGGACGCTTCCGGTGTTTCATAGCGGACCGTGGACCGATGAACTCAGGGAACTCGACATTCAATTAACTGACGTGCGTCTGGGGGGAGTAATAGATGTTTTGATAGGTGCTGATATTTATGAAAACCTCATGACGGGGAGAAAGCACAAACTGAAATGTGGACTGCATGCTATAGAAACAACAATCGGTTGGACACTTATGGGACGAGCTGATGTCCAATGCCGAGAGTACACTGTGCATGCCGCTGTCTCGCTCGTTGATAATATCTACAATCTGTGGGAATTAGATGTAATTGGCATTGAAGATCCATCAAAAGTAGTTTCACGTTCAGAGGCCGCGACAGCAGCCAGAAATTTATTTGAGACAACCGTCAGCAGAGATGAAACAGGACGTTATCAGGTATGCCTACCATGGTTGATTGACCATCCAATTTTACCCTCCAATCGAGATCTAGCCGAAAAACGCCTGTGGTCTACTTTAAAGAAACTAAGAGAGTCGGGCATGAAACACGCGTATGATGAATTATTCATTGAATGACGCAGAGAAGGTGGCAGGTGCAATAACAGGCGGACAAATCCACTACCTACCGTACAGACCTGTTATTAAAGAAAACATTTCCACGACAAAGTTGAGACCAGTATTCGATGCGTCAGCAAAGTTAAAAGGGAGAACTTCACTGAATGATTATTTGGAGAAGGGGAGAACTTGATCGAGGTAATCCCTCAAATTTTGTTAAGTTTTCGCTTGTACAAGTACGGAATGGTCGCTGACATTCATAAAGCATTTCTACAAATAGGAATCCAACCATAGGATCATGACGTCCATAGATTTTTGTGGATTGACAATAATGAACGCATAATTGAATATCGGCATCGACGGGTAGTTTTCGGAGTTAACTGCAGTCCATTTATTTTCCGTGCCACCATAAACCACCACCTGCAACATTGTCGTGAAAATATTGTACACAATAATTATGATCTGGATATCTTAAACGAATTAAGAAGTTATCTGATATGACAGATAACTGTGTATCAAGCCAAACATGGAGACCTTGCAAAGTTTTCAATGACAAGCGAAGGACTGCTTGGGGGAAGCACAATTCGATCTTTGACAATGGGAGCACACTGGCGAAGAGGGTACACACATACCAGTGCTTGGGCTGCAATTTTTTCGCGGGACTACAAGGCAACTCCATTGCATCCCTTATGCCGATCCAAGGACCAGATGGCCTCATCAGAATGCAGTCAAGGATCCAGCACCGAGAGGACAGCGAAAACTTCAGAACTCCGATCATTTTACCTGCCAATCATCCGGTGGTGCCAAGAATGCTGCAACATCAACATCGTGTGTTGTGTCACATGGGAGTTACGGGTTTACTTAGTGCGTTGAGGGAAAGTTCTGGGTGATTGGGGGTCGTCGTACCCTGCGATCTATCCTAAAAAGGTGTGTAGTGTGTCGTCGGTTTGCAAGCCGTGCATTCGAAACGCGAGTTGCGCCTTTAGTGCGGTTCAACGCGTATTCCTACTCGAATATGGAAGTGACCATGTAAATTCTACAACGCTTAGGCAATTAGTGTTAACTTTATTTCAATTCATTATGCAATAGTGTATTTTTTTGTTACTTAGTGTGATTTTTCCTAACTCATTCACACAACTACTATCATACAGTCTTATTTGAACGACCCTAGACTAGCTAGCATTGACATATCAAAGAAGAACATGTAATCATTTAGCACAATTAATGAATCTACAAAGAAATTAATTAATTGAAATTGAAATGTTTAACAGGGAAAGAGAAAATTTGAACTAAAATTTGCCGAATTCAATATAACATATATATTCTCAAAGTCAGCCAAGACATCGCGACAAAAAGGAAAGAGTTAATTCGAAGTTCCAGGTCGGGTCCCCGGGGTATCCGTGGCACAGTGGTAGCGCGTTGGGCCGGTATCCCAAAGGTCGCCGGTTCGAATCCGGTCGGGAACTTCAAATTTATCAACTGTTGCAAGATTTGTCGCGGAATCATTTTGTAATCAAATATTGATTTTTTCCGACAGCCTCACCTTTACGTTATAATTGATGCAACGTAAGCAAAATAAAATCTAAATGTAAGTACGTACGTTATGAATAGAAGCAATACGCATAGAGCACTTAAGCTTTGCTATTTGCTATATTGTTTACTTAAAATATAAAACAAGAGGGTTCTGTTTCTAGTAATCAAATGAAAAGAATTTATTTAGGCTTTTAGCTCTTATTTTCAACTTTTCTATATAATTATTCCCTACCATTTCCATACTTATCCACTTAAATGCATATTAAAATTATCGATAATTTAATATGACATACCAGTGCATTAGAAAATATATGGAACCATTTTCCATGCTGTGAATATGGGCTGTATATATTAATAATCGATAGAGACTTTGCACATTCGCAATATAGTTTAAATGGGAACAATCAAACTATTTTTTGTCCATGGCTTGGTCACATTACGAGGTATTTACTTGAAATATGTATTAACGCATTTCCTTTCCGATTCTACATCGAACCATGAGAAAATTGGCTGAGTATTTTAGGTATTTCCAAAATCGAAAATTTGCATGTAGCTTATGAGTAATTTTACAATGGCTTACGCGGTAGGATCAGACGGATTTAAAGGTTCGGACTCACACCTACCCGGTGCTTTCTAGGCGAAATAAACGAATATGTGCATTTACCTATGCGAAACAAAGCAATTTACCCCTTCCCTTCACTCCTAATAAGAAGTTATGATTTCAAAAGTAGATTACATTAATACATCTATAATTAATGGAGTTTACTGTCGCTGCGTGATAAAATATGATTTTAATATTATTTTGCACAAACAGTACCTGAAGATGCCGAAAGGTGAAATGTACATTGTATGTGTTTAATAAAACGTTCTCATAAAACATTTTTCAAACTCTTTTTTGTGTTTGTGCAAAATAATATTAATACATCTGTTTATGTTCACGTTTTGCAATACGTAATTTAATGCCATTTTTAGACATAAGAACAGCTTTAGCAATCAACTTAAGTTGATGATCAGGATCCTCGAGAAATTCATATGTCCGCAATAAATTCACCAAAATTGTCTTCAACTCCAGTTGAGCGAATTTCTTCCCAATACAACCACGCGGTGCTAAACTAAACGGCATGTATGCAGCATTTACACCAATGCCCTTAGTTACTTTCGGATTGAAACGTTCGGGGTCAAATTTTTCAGGTTTCGAAAAGTATTTGTCGATTCTATGCATTGCATATATCGGAAGATAACAATCTAATCCTTTAGGCAAAACTTCTCCTTCTAAAAATATAAGTTTCAGTATATAAGAAACGTATAGCTTTGTAAGAAATACACATAGAGATACATAAAAAAACTAACTCCAAATAATTTCCTTTGAAATCTTTCTAGATACAAGAGGTACACCCGGATACAATCTGGATACTTCCTCAAGAACCATCGATGTATAATGCAAACTCTCCAAATCTTTATACGTTGGTGCGTTAAATTCCCCAACAACGTCGATGATTTCATTATAAACTTTCGTTTGAATATCCTTATTCCTGCTGAGTTCATATAATGCGAAGCTTAACGTTGTTCCAGTCGTATCATGGCCCTAGAATTAGTTTACTTAGATTATCTTGTATTAATTAGATTCAAATATAATTACAGCAAAAATAATCGTGTTTAATTCAGCACAAATCTGCTCATCACTTAAGCCTTCTGTTTCTATGAGTATATCTAGAATCGTACGAATTCCTGAAGAGTTTTTCAGACTTCTTCTATCCTGTATAATCTTCTTTGTGAAACTATTAAGAATATGCGCAGCTTTCTTCTCTTCTTTACGAAGCGATGAATATTTATAAAAAATATTATACGATAATAAAATATGAAATGTGCGTTCGTAAAGAACATCGCACATTTTTTGAACACTGCTGAAATACTCCGAAGCTGGATTATCTTGAATATGTAAGTGTGTACCGAGTGCTGTGTTTAGAATAACGTCCAAGGTACATAGAACTGATTTTTCATGGATATCAAATGATGATTTATCCACAAGTGGCTGTAATTTATCGCAGAAAATTAACGCCTGCTCGTTAAAAACATCGATATATTTTCGGAGATTATCCAGGCTGAATGCAGGTGATAGGAGTCGTTTTTGCTCACGCCATGTTACACCTAAATATTTTACAATTATTTTTGGTATTTTAAAAGCACTCAATAATAATGTTGCAAGTACTTACTTGATGTTGTTAGGATACCTTTGAAGAGCCATCGTTTAAGAAAGGAGTACTCCACGGTTTTGTCTAAATTTGTGCTAAGTATATGCTCAGCTAGTTCGGGCTCGTAGACTACTAATCTTACACTAGGATAAAGCACTCCCAAGACTGACTTCTTGGCTAAGTAATATAAGTCTAGCACAATAATTAATGCATCTGAAATTTAATTTCAAATTTTAATAATCTTATTTTTAAGGTCCTTTGTAATTACTTAAGTACTTACTGTCAGGATTTGCTAATTTCCAAAAATTAAGTAGAATAGATGGACCAATTACTTCAAACGCACCTTTTAAATATTCATATTTGTAATAGTGACTTATATGTTTCCATAAATATAATATTAATAAAGTTATAATGATACTAAAGAGTGCGGAATACATTTTTAATGAATAAAAACAAGACAACGTTACTGAATTAACGATAATTTCATACTAATCATTTAAGTGTACATTCGTTTTAATTTGACCTTGCCTCATTATTTTATCTCTCTAATATATAGGATAGCAGGCTAATCAATGATTTTAATATTTTTTAGATTAAAAAAGACGAGTGTGCTTATAATTTTGTTGTTTAAACATTATTATCGGATAAATTCAAAACATCGAGACCAATCCAAATAAAACTAGTATAGCCTCAACCTATTACTATTTAACTCAATTATGGACCAAATTAATTAGAGACCAAGAGAACAACCGAAGGATGTATGATCGGAGAGAACAATATACCATGCGTCTGCACCGTGTTAGTTAGCGAGGTGAGCTCAATTCGGACGACACTAATGCCGTCATAAACGGCATCTATAAATTTGTATTAATTATTTAATTAATAAAAATTAAAGTGTACATCAAGGAGTTTTGATTATAAATCAAGTGAGCGTTCTTAAAGTTTTTTTTCCTAACCTAATAATTCAAGAAATGTTAAGCATGGAGATCTTCATATTTTATGTTTTTATTATATTTAGTTTTCCACTACACTTGCTAATGCGACGATAGGAATGACGGAAGAAGATAGAATGTGTATACTTATGTGGGATGAGATGTATAGAACCAAGCCTGAGGTAATCTTTTCCTTTAAAAGATCGTTAATTTAACTAATAATTTTGTTTCATATTACGTTACAACGAGTTTCGAGACCGCATTCAAGGGATACAGGATGTTGGTGCACCGCGGCCAATGCAATTAGCAGATCATGCCATGGTTTTCATGCTCGGCAGCATTCAACGGAAATGAAAACAATCGGTTTGCTATTTCCTTAGAAATGGTGGGATGAAAAGCGCTGATATAATACGTAATATCCAACAATTTTGGACAAAGGCAAAGCTGGAAATGAACACATTGAAATTATTGAAACCGAATGATGGGTAAATGATTGTGTAAATAATATTACAAATATGCAATAATTATACAAACAACTAATAGAACATCCGAAGATTTCATTTGTGAGAACGTGTCATATTAGTCCAGATGCGTTAGATTTTTTTCTTTCGAAGGTCAGAGCCTGAGAAATACCTACGACAACGGCATCCGGAGCTGCATCTCGCAGCTTTTAGTGCGGGTTGACCGCACTAAAAATTCTGTTATTTAAATATATATTAAATTTAAATTATGAAATGTTAAATTATAAAATTTTAATTAATAATGTATAAAATGTAAAAATATTTGTTTTATTTCCTTAAAATAAATGAATAAACAGAATAATTGTACGGGTTGCATTATTATTCGTTTTATTTCTGTCCGAATTATCGATTATTATCGATTGTGAAGGGCGATAATAATCATTTATTATCGATAACTGTGATCACTGCCGATGCCTGTTATCGAAGTCAATGACTTATCTTTGTCAATCAGGCAAGTTGTCCTGACAACCAAGGGTAACCAGAATTTGTGGCTGTACATATTTCGTAACATACAATAATATCTTGTACACCTCGCTAACAGTATCTATGATATAATTTCAAAGAGAAACAATAAAGTGATAGAAATATGCAATTATTCATCTATGAATTCATTAGAACAAATTTAGCAAAGTGTTATCCAAGGCAATAATTATAGTTTATGAAATATATCCACTTATAGTGACTTCGACGAAAACACGGTTGACTTAACCGCCATCTGAAAAATGTTCTCAGAATTTCAAAATTGGCATTTTTTCTACATTTTAGGTTCTATATAATAATTCTTAATCCATCGATATTTGGTGGAATCATAAGACTAATATCAATATCGATTTTACTACCCTAGTATTGCATTGATCTACTTTTAAGTATTATTTTAATTTAATTATATTTGATGGAAAGACTGACACATCGATGTATGTATTATAATTTTTATTAGCTTTACTCAGCTTTATTAATTTTCGACGTTATTATAAGATTAACAATAAGCTTGTATGTTTTATAATTTCATTATGCCAACAAAAAATTACGAATACAAGTTAGGCTGTATGAGTCCGAGATTCCATGTGAATTAATGATCACTGTAGATTTTTGGGAACTATAATGAGTTCAGAAACCCTGTACAGATGGCGTTTCTATGGAATTCGATTTGATCGTTATTGATAATAACGATATTTTCAAGAAGATATTTCGATATCGATATATCGAAAAATTGAAAATATCGATTTCGACTAATATCGATATTTCATCATTGTTCTGGACCGGAAAATAGTACGCGGTACGGTCTTTTTTTACCGCGGTTAAATACGGTCGCCACTGTATAGAGTACAGAGGGCGTTACTACACCCGAAGAAAACAGCCCAGGACTACCCGTCCGCTAAGTGATCGTAAGACTGGGAAGAGTTAGGAGAATTGACTTTACACCTCGAGCTCTGGTTAACAACTGCCCTTTATTCGCACCAAATGTTCGCTGGGTGTTTCCAGCCTCTTACGCATTTGACATGTCTACTCCGCACTATACAGGTTTCACACATCATCCCAAAGTTTTTTTGCTAGTTCCCAGTTGTTACCCCATACATTCCTTAGACAAGGAATTTCGACTAATATCGAAATATCGATATTAGTCGAAATCGATATTTCCAATTTTTCCATAATCGATATCGAAATACCGTCTACAGTTCAAGAATTATATCCAGCTGCTTGCTTGATAATCTTTGACCGAAACTATCTGAGCACATACTCAGTACAAATCTAGGTCAGTCCATAACATATTGATAGTTATATGTTCGGAACTTTACGCCGCAAATTAATAATTACCAAATGTGTAAACGTTATCAACTAAACAGTAGATAATATAACTGGCCCGAAAAATATACAACGGAGGTACATCCGTCTTGAGTTTACCTCATTGTGTTTTAAATGTACAAAATAATAAAATGGACAAATAAGTATAGATGAACTGGCATTATGATTGCGAATAGATTTTCGGCAGATTTGACCAGGTATCAGACTTGTAACTTTTCATATGCGTTCTGGACATTTGCCGCAGTATCATTTCTTGTTGCAGGTATCTTTGAGTTTTGGAAATTTTACCTTCAGGTGGAGGGCAAATTATATCTTTTTTTTTGTAATGGTTGGGATAGATATCGAGTACTTGTTTTTCTTGGACATATTAATGACATTTGATCGATTCACTATGATATTGAGCTATTAATTCACTCATTCTAATGAATGTGTGATCGAAAACACAATAAAAAATCATTAGAAAATATTGAGGAGTCACTTCGTTTAGAGAAACAAGTTATACCTTTCACTTCGCAATTTGTTACTATTACCAAACACTATGGTGCAAATTCTAATATTAATTGTTCTAATATTTAACATAATTAACCATATAAGTTCATCAAACAATCAGCATGGTATCAAACATAACATAAATATAATAGAAACAAGTCCAAATACAATGAAATCCATTGAATTGATCTTATGGACTATTTCACCGTCTCCTAAAATATTCTATGCCTGGAATTAAAATTATATTAGCCCAATATTTAAAAACTATTCAAAAACATCTTTCAATACTGACGAGAATACTTACATGGAATTCAGTCGATATTGGGCACATTATCAACGAAATGCAGTATACATTTTAGACGTTGTTTCCATGAAACTTCTAAGCAAATTACAAAAGCTTCATGAGTGGGATTCCAGAGCAAAATTTATAAATTTACTGCAAAAATTTAGACACTGAACAAGAATGCTCTAATTTGAAAAATATATTTAAACAACTAGCCATTTATTATATCTACAATGTTGTTTTAATAACGAATAATGGGGATATCTATACATATTTTCCTTACAAAAATGAAAATATTAACATGCCAACTAATATTCCAGTTTTAATTATGGATAACGATTATTTTTCAAAAAACGTCCACGATTTTGGCGTAACTCAATCATCAGTATTAATGCAGTAATACAAATGCCGTACATACATAAAAGCAGTGAAAATGGGCTTGTAGGATGTGATTTGCAACTCGTGACTGACGTGATACAACTATACTTTAAATTTAAAGAATATTTGAGCCCAAAGGTATAGGAATTAAAATAAATAAAACGTTTTACGGTGGATTGAGTCGCTTGTATAGTTTTGAAGGCGATTCTTTAAATGGATTCTTTAAATTTCTCTTATTCGAGAAATGAAATTGTACTTAGATTTTGATGTAGCATTTCCACATTTTGATGAGGCCATAATTTGGACTGTACCGAGTGCAAAGCCAAGTTCTACAATTTGGAATCTTACTAGTATATTTACGCCATTATCATGGCTTTCTATAGGTTGCATGTTAATTAAGTTTAATTTGGGCCATTTTGGCACATTTCCCACCACATGAGAAATATTTCGTGAATCCTTGGCGTGCAACCACATTACCTTGGATGTTTACATTTAATCAAGTCACACCACACTTTCCCAAAGCCAACCATAATAGAATACTACTTACTTTAACGTGGTTTTGCACGTTTTATATTCAGGTGAAATGGAATGCTTGGTTGACTATGACTCTAACACGTATTCCCTTTGAGAAACCCATAATTTCTGTTCAAGATATAATAGATCGAAATTTAATCATTTCTATACCTAATATATATGCAATACTGTATTATAACTTGATCAATCCTGTGGAAAAAGCAGTTTATGCAAGAAATCGCCACGTGGAATATAACGATGACATGATGAAGAACTTATAGCAATGAATAAACAAATTGCAACATTAATTACACGAAACGCATTTTATTCATTTTTCAATGGTGGTACTTTTAATGGAGAGGATTGTAGGTTGTTGGTAAAACATGTTCATATTTTGATGTAAAAACACGATTTTTGTCACTGTTTTACAAGTTTAATTGATAAGTCGTACGATGTACATTTCGCCGTTAGGCATCGTC
>WSZQ02087934.1:0-14683 GCA_019419845.2 Weissflogia rhopalogaster
TTAAACGACTTATTTCGCGAAAATAATGCGTTTAAACACATCTAAACTTGATTTTCATTTATGTTTTGGCTAATAAAAATATTAAATTTCAAGTGCAATTCATATTCCATAAATTAATTCTTAATTGATATGTCAAATTCTATTTAACGTTGGCTACGCAGAGAAATGAGAAGTGGAATTATTGGGGATTCGAAAACTAGTTGTATTCAATTGCGCATATCATATGTCCGTGTATACCACTTATGCGACCCTATTAAAAGCGTAGGTACTTAAACAAAAGGGTGCTTCTATCGTGCACAATTACGCTGTGTAACCCCATACTACCGTCATAATAAACCTTCAAGTATGTTGTACTGTGTACACTAGACACAACTACGCCATTCTGTTCATATCCAGTACAACTCGAAACAAAATAAACGTCGCCAAACTATATACACTTAATTCCAGACAATTTAACTTAAATCTAGATGGATATACGAATGGATTTGAAAGTGCATCACAGTGCTTATGCGATCTCGCTATGATATATTTCATATTTTACTAGTTTATGATTTATAAATGTTTTAAATTCTTACTAGAATAGGGTTAAACTACTTTAAGTAGTTTGGTCTGGATCTATAGCTAAAGTTGGAAATCTCAGGCGGATGGTAATCATTTATGGATGGATTTCATATTATGGCGCATGCAGCGCAAAATTGCGAAACTGCTCATAAGTCAAATATTTTTGGTGCCTGTGCCGATAATGAAAGATTTATTGACGTACGTGCGAGAAATTTATATGTGATAAAAGCATGGTTTCTTGTGGTCGAAGGCGGTATAATATAGCCGGATTGGGTATTAACGGTTAGTGTTGCATACAAAGTATAATGGATTAAAAGTTTTACAATTTTCGACTTTATTGCCAAAGATAGTGGATTTCTGGAAAGTTTGGAACTATTTTGTTGGATGCGCCAGGTAATACAACAAAGAGTGTTGACGTTATTTCAAATTTTGGCTAGCGGAAGAAAATTCTTACTTTATTGTTTTACTAATTGCATATTGCTCTAACTAGTCTGAAAGTTTATGCATTAAGAGGATTTGTGAATGCAAATTGGACGCAACATGAAGACAACAAGATTGCGGTTTGCCTTTCACGCCCTGCTGCAGGCCGAAACAAGCCCTGGCTGTGAAAATCCCCTTGACCAAACCTAATATATTACAACTAAAATCCTGCTTCTCAATGCTTGGCCCTTACAATTTCAGCTACACTAAAGTAGCGCCAAGTAAACAAAGTTTTACGATCATAACTCAAAATTCGCCGATAAATTGTTTGCACATGTGTATAATAAAACAGAGTATCGCGGCAGCAGGTTGAAAATTAAGCAGCCGGTTGGTGGCTGGACAAAGGATTGAAGGACTAAACACTTAAAAGACGTGCGATTACGAGCAGGACCCAGGCTGCGTTGAATATTTATGGCCATAAAAGGCGAGCTCGTGCGATGTGTGGTGGCTTTTATGCGTCCATTGTAACCGCCGCCATGTCATCGCTGCCAAAACACTCATCCCTTCGGCCCTTTTGGTCTAGCTTGTTTCGTATTTTAGCTAAGCATCACCCCGACGAAAATTTGCAAGCTCATGCAACTGAAAAATTCCGCTACATCGACATAAACAAAATCAACACCGATGAATATGTTAGAATTTAACATTATATTTTCCTTTGATTTATGATATGCCTACAGGTATGTCAGTTAATTGAAAGAAAATACATCTGGATAATTACCAGTACACTTCGTACAGATATTCTCATCATGATTTTGTATAAACTGTTAATTACTCTACACCATAGAGACGTAGGATCTGCGGCTGTCATATATATTCCCCCATGGCGAAGTTGTTATTAAACACAAATGTTTCGCTTGCACCTCAACCCTTTTTCGTTTCGCGTCACGCACGAGTTAGGCATACATACTTGAGTAAATATGCAATGTTAATAATTTCCAATGAGAATTCACTGCGAAATTAGACTTCAGCTTACATAAATTAATTCTGAATTAGTTACTTAAATTTTGTCTTCAAATAGATTGCTCTAAAGTTATCTGATAACTAAAATTACTCATTAAAGTTTACAATTTAAACTGAGGGAATTTGAATAAAATAGTGTTAACATTTCGTTTATACATGGGTAAAAATGTATTTAAACCTTGTCCTATATTTTTAAAATGAAAGTTAAAAGGTAGAGGCGCTAGTGCAATTATTTTGCAAGACTAGTTTTTAATATTTTATGAAGAGTTTAAACAAACTCAAAACTTTATTACGCGCTCAGAGAATCCAGGGCAAAAACGCGCGCCGAAAACTTATAAAAGCAGACACCGCAACTGTTCGCATTTTAATTAAGTTCTTAATGGCTTTCTGTGAAGTGTTGCAGTGTGCCAACGTACACACATCCGCGTGCGACTCGCATTCCCATGATGGCGAGATGAAGGAAAAAAGATTCCGCATTTCTCTATGCGTGCACGCTTGCGGCAAGATAAAAGTCGACCCCGATGCAGCACGTTCTCAATTTCCTTTGCGTGATCTCCAGCCTGCGAGTAGGCGGCAGTGCATCAACTGCAATACATCTCCTCAATGTTTTCTTGTTTGTCAGCGCCGCTATTCTTCTCCTCTGCAAAAGTGCAAAACACTTTTGCAGAGGCGAAATACCAAAGTTCATGCAGTAGATTTAAATACGAACGTCGGCGAAGAATAGTGAAGAAGAATTTGATTCGTGAAAATTTAATTAAACGTATACCGCATGCCTCTTAGCAGTCTGTCGCAAATTATTATTTTATGCGCGCTATTTTCCCCACTGCGCGTATTTATGACGAGTAATGAATACTTAATTCCCCACTTTGTCGGCTATTTGGTATGCCTTTGTGGTCGTTTCGGTATCTTCTGCGTTATAGCACCTGCCTTATAAAAAGATAAAATTTATTCCTTTTTTCATCCTTTGTAATGCAGTAGTAGCTATAAAATAGACACAGTTACTCACCGACAAACAAGAGAGAAAATATATCAATGATAAATTGTTAGCAATATGCTTATGCGTCGCTATATTGCTGTTTTTGTGCTTTTTATTGGGAATGTGGGAAGGTATTGACGTTTTTACAACGCCGGTAGTTTATGATTGCACCGGTAACAAATTGTTTTCTTTGTCAATTTGCATAGCTACGCTGTTGGCGTGTTGTTTTTTAAGGAGATCCATGCCTAAGTGACGCTACGTATACAACAGAATGCAATGCAAAGTTTTTTCGTCGACGAGTGTGTCAATCACACTTGGGACCTGAGCGTGAGTAATGATAACGACCGCATCCACTCGCAGTCCGTCGTCCTTATGTCCTGATCAGGCGCACCGGCTTCCTGGCAGACATCCGGCCAACCCGCTCGTCCCTACGCTCGGATGTAACAAAGTTTCATGTGCTCAAACTACAGTACTCTTTACCAACCGAAAGTTTTCACTTACAAATTCCCTTTTATTTGCGCTCGGGCGCTTTGCAGTTTTATCCAGCCATAAACAAGTAAAACAAATTCCAAAGAATAAATGACATTTGTAAAATGGACGTTTCTTTGGTTGCTTTCAGTTCTTCGAAATCATGCAATTTATTTGCATTTATTTATGTGGTACTTATGTAGATAGCGATTATGCATCATGAAAGTGTCCATTAAAAAGCTTTCAGTTAGCTATTCCAGAGACTAGCTATTCAGTTTGGGTAGACTTTAGGTCAGTGCAAGTATTCGATATCTCCTGTGCTGTGAATCTAATAGTGTTGACAGCGAAAAGGGCAGGGTGAAAGTTTCACTGGCCAGGCGTCATCAGTACGCATCAGTGTCGGTATGTGTGTACGCTTTCCCGAGCTGAAAGTTACAGGGTGGGATTTGCTTTTGACCGGGATTGACATGGCTCTACGTAACTTCCCCCTAAACTGGCTAACTACTAACGAACTAAAATCACTAACGGCGAATGTGTGATCGAATCGGTCACCGCAACGCGGTACGGCTTCTGTCAAAGTCTGGTAACTAGTAATTGCAAATACCCGTCGACTAACGAACCGACCCACTTTTAATTTGCGATATTTGCTTGCTAGTATGTCGATTTCATCCATTCGAAATTTTACGCAAACTTGTTTAATTTCAGCCTGTCGAGATCTGCAACTATCTGGAGAAGTTGTTACTTAATTACATTCCATAAACAAACATAATTCTGCAAGTGTATAAATCGAAAGCAAAGTTAATAAGGCTGCTTATGACGATGATGATAATGGAGTTGGAAAACTCCGCGTGCAGTATACCAGTTTGTAGTTATAACTTGTTTGATTTTACAATTACGCTAATGTGTCGTGTATACCCGGCGCCTCCGCCACAGCAGCAAACGCAACTTAATGACAACAACAGAGGGCTGGAACATCATTGCCACCAAAAACATCGCCTGCGTTGGCGTTGTTGCCGGTCATACACGAACGGGTTCAGTGATTTCGTGGCAAATTGCACATTGCAGTCGCTATCTAAGTATGCGGCAGAAAGTTTGCCACGTGCAACGATGATGCAGATAGGTGCACATTACGTGCGCCTGCCACTCGCGGTTCTTCATCGCTGTGCTGCAACAACTCGTTACCGCTCTCTACACAATCTCTAGTACTACAGGTGGTGATCGTAGATAGTTAGCGCAAACACGGTAAAATTAAAACCGTTAATTATGCACTCAATTATAAGCCAGATTTTCCTCTCTCACATGTGCGAAATTTACGACGTACTAAACAGGCATTGACTCAAACTTTATTTTAGGTATTGTTTTAGGTAAGTTTAGTAAATACTGCTGACGTTGTAAAGGTATCAAATTTGGAGCAAAGTCAACTGTATATGTCGATCGCAATAACACACCCGAAATACATAGAAAACACGGAATTTCCATTAGTTTGCCCTCACTTGAATGGCTTGTCAGCGCGATCAATGCGCGCATAAACCTATAAACATTAGCGACATCACAACAAATGTTTATTATGCTCATGTGCGTTTATATCCGACATGATCGATGCCATTAGCACTTCACTCGTCACGTGCACTCACGTTGATGTTCACTACAAATGGGGTCAATACGTCAAAGCACATTTAAGATACTCATGATATCAAGTATCCTAAATAAATTCACCTAAAATTTCTTTTGAAAATTGTTAAAACCAAAAAAATTCAACTTAGGATTTAATTTATTATACGGTATTAACCTAAGCTCAGTTTGATAGGTATATCTCTAAAAAATGAAACTTTAAGCATCTTATAAACCCGATGAGAAAATATAGCGAACGTTTACTCAGGTTAACATAATATTTACAAGGCGTTGCTTTTCTTCAGAGTCTTGGGGGTGAATTTTTTTCTTCTTCAAAGTTTGTAGAAAAACGGAAGTGAACCCTCGCGGATATGCCAATACCGGTTGACTGTATACAAAATTTCCCCAAGAATAATTGATTGGATCCTTTGTTAACCGGTACGATGCTGACATCCTCGGGATTTTAATGCCATCTCCTCAGGTTGATTGATTGATTAGTGTTGCCACAAAAAACTGTTAAAGTACTTTCGATTTCTCTGTGTTGTACCGTTTTCAAACACTTTTTTCTTCAGTCTCCATTGATTTCTTTTCCATCGAATGTATTAAAATGAATAGTTTTTCTTCCTCTATATTATTACGGTTTGTTTATGATAGAAAATGACAAAGAAGACAATCAGAATTTTGAATGTTTTTATTTATTCGCGGCACATTTTCAGTGACAGAAAGATGAATGCCCTTTGTGGGTACTAAGCCAGGCCCTTAGAGACCGTCCGTTAAATAAGAAATGAAAGAAATAAATAACCGTAGCCTGAAGATTTATAAGCGAAAGTATGAGTTATTATCTGTGCTGTTAGCGTCTGTTTCGTATAATGCGATTCTGTTGAAGTTGTTGAAGTGAAACCGTGCACCAAAAAGAATAATCGAAACATTTTAATGAAAAACGAAAGGAAAACATTGAAAAGCTTTAAAGTCCGAAAAATATTTAACTGTACAAAAATAGCTTCTACTTCACAACAAAAGATATAAATACTCTGTATTTAATTCAAAACAAATTCCTGTTCTTGTGTACATGCTTCCTGTCTGTTTCCGGCGCATTACACCGAATTGTTTCCTGTTTTATTAAATCCTCACAGCGCTGGAAATGCGACCCCCAAGGAATATTCTCCCAGAAGATTTTTTCAGTTTTTTATGTCTACTTTCACTTAAAAGAAATTAATTATTAACCGCGATGATTTATACTTCTCATGTAATCTGATGATGCTTATCTTGCTTCCAAATGAATATTCTATCCTTCCGGTATTGAGAATCCAATTTGAGTAAGATTCTGTGCGGCTGATCTGTTACCTTAAAATACAACCGACAAAATTACGCGGATATTTCGGTTGTTTTTCTTGATTTTCCTTTCGATTTGCTTCCCGCCGGGGAAAATCGAAATCGAAACGCTGGCCTGGCAGCGCCATTTATGCAGAATATATGCAAATGTATTTTGTAAAGTCCTACTTAGAATAACACCGGATTTCGGGTGTGTCTTGCTGGCGTCTTGTGTTTTTACGACACTGCGGGTAAAGTCAATGGCGCTTATGGGGGTGGAAATGAGAATTGAGAGGTTTAAAGTTCGTGTTTCGCACGTGTTAGAGGAGTGGCCCTCCCTTCGACATCTCGTAAAATCATCACCAACTTGGTACGCCGCGTTATTCATCGTTTGCGTTAACTTAAACTCTTTGCTCAAACAGCAATTATAAATGTAAATGTGTTCGGTCTATGCGTTCCTAAGTTTCTTCTAGCATTACACTTCTACCCCCTTTTCAAACAGTCGTATATTAGATAATACAGTGTGTTTTAGGGAAGCATTGTAAAAATTATTAATCACACATTGTTAGAGATTTACTTTAATACTATGAAGGCATTCGAAAGGCTTACGCTTCCGAACAAGCTTATAATCGGAGATTAAGGAAGAATTGAAAAGTTTGGGATTAAATTTAAATGTTCAACTTGTCATATGGTAGGTTAACGCTTGATTCTGTTCGCGACAGCACAAGTCAACGAAGCGTACGAGTTTGACGTTTGCGTTAACAATTTTGGAACGAATGGGCCAGGAAAACGCAGGAGCAGAGGGTACATGCACAGGAAACATCGAAATTAAACTTCTTCATTCTAAGTATATTGACATAGCTTGTTTTACTTCAGCTAATAGAAAGATTGTGCAGGAGTACACCAATATTTGCATCTTAAAGATATTAATGTTGATAAATTATAACAGTTGGATCTACAAATTTAAAACGCTCATATATTATCGTAGTAAAAAATATAAAAGATGAACATTTATGATTATTTTTAACAGTCTATAACTTGGTCATGAAATGGCCAGAATATATCTGGCTAAGTTTTTAGTTGTCATAAAGTTAGATACCATAATGGTTAGGTATAAAATTTTTGGTATAGAAAATACTCAGTTTCCGTTATGTTCGTATCTTTCGTTTTACCCAATATTGGCATATTGGTGAAGTTTTACTTTTACAGCCAGCTAGTTCAACTTTCGAGTTTACGTATTTTACGCTCCCCCAGTCAGACGTGTTGCCTGACGACCGAGGCAAACTTTTCTCTTTTCGAACAGTTTCAGATTACAAACGAACTGATCAAGATTACTCTTGAATATTACAGATGTTTAACAATTCGGTCGCACCGGTATGCCCAACCCTCAACCTGGCGCCACAACCATCTCGCCCTATCTTTGTCTGTTCCGCTTTTCTTTCACTGCTTAGGCCCTTTCCAATTGCATGTTTATGCGAAGGTAAAACGTGATCGTTTAAGATAACATTCATTACTTTTATTATCTACTACGAAACAGCCCACCTTTGATGATATTGATAAAAATGCAAGCAGCAACTCAACTTTATCTCAACAGTTTTAATATGTAAAATTTGGTGCAGTACCAACGATTTTTAAGAAAAGCTTTATGTTTTTTCCAGGAACATGCAGTAAAATTTGTTAAGCTTGAATTTTTTACGTAAAAGTTTGCTTAACAAAAAATCAAAGTTGGTAGAAAAAAGGGAAAAAGGTCTACGGGAACATAAAGTTATCCGACATGATTGAGAAAATTCAACTTTTTTTTCCTAAATATAAAAGTTTGGATATTTTGTCGGAGACAAGTGCGTCAAATGTGATTTTTTGCCACGGTATGAATTTTATTAAAAATCATAGCGTACCAAACCCATTCGTGAAGTCAAATTTCACGTGACACAAATACAGGTTAAAAAAACTCAGAGAAAATTAGTCTTGTCACAACATTCTGGAACGTAATTGAAGGAAACCATATTAAGAACTTGGACAAAAGACAAACTAACGGCAAAAATAGGTGAAACAAGCAAAACTTCTGTTTTTCTCCTAATTCACATGTCTCCATGCCGACTGGATTCTCTTGTTCCCTGCCTTATTTCATTAATACGTTTTCAATGGAATAGAAACTTCAGGATCGAACTTTTTAACGATGTTATTTATTTGTTTTTCTTTTTTTTTCTTGTCGACGTAACAAGCGCGTCCAGTGCCGGTAAAGTTGTGTCGACGACAAATTGAACACAAAACAGGATTATAAGAAATTATGCTTTAGGACAATCCGCGGCATTCATGATTTTTCTCTCTCGCATAATTGAGCGCAATCAAATTATGAACGAAGTAAAATTGGATTAAAACTATTGCACGCTACGAAACAAACGAATGGTAAGCGAGTGTTTCCATGGGAAAGCAGGCAGAACTGATGGAAAGTTTTAATTGGACTTAAACCGGCGGCAAAAACATGTTATTTTGCATTTTTCGTTGGTGCGTCGGCGTCGAGTTGCATTTCTGCATTCTGTTGTATTATGAATGGCATGTGGAAACATTATTTGCTCAAGTAGTTGCGAGCTGAAGTTGCAATCATTTTAGGAATTGCACATTCCTTTGTTTATGTTCTCAGTTAAGTCTTTTAATTTTGTATCAACAAACTTTGCATATATTCATAACATTTCATATGTAACGTGAACTGACTAGAGCACTCAAGAAAATTACAATTACGAAAACTGTGTTTTCCCCATGTTTAATTACCATAATCAACGGTAATCCTTTCCAATAAATTATTAAACTTTCATAAATTCATAGTGCGCATTCAGTAATTTCGTAATTAATCCATACTAAATTTTGCAGCCTCAAGTAAGTGATTGTTCGAGCAAACAAACCACGAAAACCAAGCGATGAATTAGAGTGTGTGCCGGTAACCAAATAAGGATGTAACGAAGGACGCTGCTGGACCAAAACAGTTTGCAGTAAACAGTTTAATCTATCTATAATTGTTGTGGAGCGGAAAACCGGATGTGTCGACCCGTTCGGCATGTTCTGCTGTGCCCCCTGTGCTTGGAAACATGTTCGAAACCAGTAGCGAGGGGTCGAGGAGGAGGGTGGGCTAAATGTTACACGATCCAACGCCGGGCGTATCCAATCATTGCGTGGTTCCAATGGTTTGACCTCAAAATTACACGTTGTTACTCATTACCAGAGTAAGTTTGTCGCAACTAACAATGAATGCTTCAAAAAACGACTTTAATGAATGGTATTTATGTAAATATCCTTAGAAAGCAAATCTACATTAGGCATTGGGTGAAGGCGTCGGTCACGAAAGTAACTTTGCTTGCCATGTTTATATAAGCAAACCGGCTCATTAAATTTAATGTTATGTATTATAGTGTTGTTCACTCAGAGACTTTGTGAGTTTTGCTGGAAAGATCTTCTCGGGCATAATAATATAAAATCCCACCGCATTCGGATGGAAAGACAGTTTGTACGATGCTATATATCCAAAATTAGAGTCAAATCTTATTTTATACAGAGCAGGTCAATGCAACATCTTTTAAAAATAATACACATAATTACTGATGTGATTAAAATTTGTCAAGCTCAATTTCCACCAAACAAGTGAGTATTTTTGTATTCCAACAGAGAAATAACAGAAATAATCCTGTAAACCGAACACGTAAACATGGCATACATGTTTTGTGGGGAAGATCAACGTGATAAAATATATTCTGTCATTCTCAACCCGAAAATTCGTGACGAAAATCACAATTTCCGAAATTAATATGGAAAAGTTTGTTTGTCTAAATTACAATTTGGATCAACACAGTAAATTTTGATGAAAAGTTGCAAATAAAAATGTATGAGTCGCATTACGCAAAAGTTGGAAGAAAATAAAACGCAATACATTGCAGGAAGTTGTGATAAGCTTCTCGGTGAGTGTCGCCGAGGTCGTATTACGCGTGGGCGTTACTTGTCGTCACAAAGTTGACAACTAATCAAACTTTTTATACTGTACACTTTCGCGTTTGCAACGCACGTATGAGAGCACAGCGTGCGTGTCGCCCACTTCTCTAACTTTCCACCCTTTATCTTAATATGCCTTTCAAAGAATGTTTTACATATAAACTTTATTTTTATATGTAATATTAAAAAGAAAGGAAGGTATATGTTTCGTCAAAAATAGATTGAAATTTATGCCAGTAATTATATATAGGCCTTCTGTTATATGGATTTCCTGGTTTGTTGTGGCACTTCATTAATTAAATTTTTGGTTAACCTCCTGCTGGTTGGCACGGTGGGCTTCCGTATTTCCGTGCGCATTCATTGCATTAGTAAATGCGTTTGTTCCACGTTGCCCTAAAGCTTTCGAGGCGCTGCGATATCCGCTGTTGGTTGTGCTCGAGAAGGACTTTCTATTCTTCCGACTCTCGCGAACTTTCTATTTTGATAATCCTGCGGCTTATAATTGGATTATTCTTTGTTGTTTGGAGTGCTAATATTACCTGAGGACGGAAACGGGGTGAAACGGCGAGCAAATGTCGGGCAGCCGTGCTCGAAATCTTGATTATCTTGATGCTCCTTCAGGAAACTTGCGAGCTTTGCTTTATGAACTAATCTTTCAGTTTTCTATAGGTTTATTTTATCTTTGATATTACTGATTTCCTTATTTGTGATTTATTTGTAGAAAAAAAAACATTATTTTAATAAAATTTCAATAAAAGTATTTTATATTTACTACGTGTATTTTGATTTCAAATATTTCAAAGCGTTTTTTTTTAAATTATATCCTAACTGCGCTTAATCTAGTTAGGGACACTTTGAACTGTCAAGAGACTTTTGATCATTCGGTTGAACTAACACTAAATGAGTTAAATTCACGACTAGCGGGCAAAGTGTAAAACTCACTAATTTCATTAACGGGTAGCGTTGCAATCAATCGAAATTAATTAGGCTCAATCAATACACGTTTTTACCCACTCGCAGCGGTGCTAGAGTTGCACCAGCAATTTTAACAGCCCAACGCGGAATTGCAAACTCTTTTACGATTTTATCGTTCAATCATCTGTCAACCTATAAATTTCATATTTCCTCTTCTGATCTCGGTCGCTTGTGAACTTTAGGTTTTACAGTAGTACTCATTCAGGTAAAATTTATGGCTGCACGAAACAGCCCAACAAAAAGATTAATGTATTTTTCGACATTTGACAATTTCCGGATCTTAAACAAAATTAAAAGGATTCTTTGCGAGTCATTCGAAGATATATATCCGGAGCGAAAAGGCGCCAATGTGCAGTCGTCGCTAATTGAATAAAATACTTTGTATGAAGTTAAAGTCAAACGTCTGAGCTTCAAGGGCCAAGGGAAACGAGAAAAAATGTGCTTTAGAGCTTGAAGTAAACGCAAAGCAATAAACCCTCCGATTCGATTTGATTAATTGGTCGAACGTCTCGCCGAGACAAGCCCTTGCACCGAAGTTTTTGATTTATTTGCTGGATAATTGCTTTCGTTCCTTTTCCTACCTTTTGCTATCAAATCTCTTCGCTTTAAAAACTTCATTCCCGACACGACGCGACTCGTACAATAGCTGCGGCACGAATTGAACCAATTGATGGAAATATTAATGTACAAAAGGGACACCCTAATGAAATTCTTTTCAGCAATGTGGAATTGCGCTAAGGCATGCTCCCGAGCGAAAATATTTACGCGAACCTCTTAGTCCGTGTTTTTCGGCGCACAGTTTTATTTAACAGTCTATTTATTTCTGGTGCGTGTTTTCATGCCGCTCTCGTGTGATTCTATATTGAAAACAATAAATTCGCTGTGACTGTGACGCTTCCAGGGATTTTTCTACAATGTCTTCTCTACTTTTCACTATTACAACCGACGTCGTACGCTTGGGTGTTGCTAGTGATTCTGTGGACGTAACGAATAGCGAATACGGCATCCTGACGTTCACCAGTCTTGACTATGAAAAGTCGGAAGTTATTTTTATCGTTTACGCGATACCGGAAGTTGTGCGGACTTTTTTGGCATTGTAAGAGTTGGACAATGATGGCGTTCTGCACAATATGTTGGCACGCAATCAAATAACTGTCTACGAAACGATATTTGCATTTGATGTTATTTGGTTTGTTATTAAACATTTTTGGTATGAATTGAAACTGCAATATTGAATTTTTCAACGATCTTTAAAAAATAACTTTGAAAATGAAACGAAAAGTAGGGACTTATTCGAAACTCTAGCCCAACCAAAGTCAACTAAGTTATGCTCAAGACTGAATATATTTTCATAAATGCAAAGCAAGCTTACAACAATTTCTACTCTATATAATTCTAAAAATGGCGCCTAACACTCGTGTGCATATGAATACAAAGAAGTAGTGCAAGAGATAACTAACTTGAAAACAATTTTTTAAAAGCAACTCTTATCTAAACATTACTACGATGGCATCAAATTCCAAACTTACACCTATATACACCACTAACATACACCTATTTTAAACACAAATAACGAAAACGACAACTCTCATTAATTCAGTTGTAAACATTCTAAACACACGCATATGATAAAAATTCAACAAAAATTCACACGATATTTAAAACTTCAAACTATTTAGGTCACAAACATTGGTCTATTCAATTATTTTGTGAAATCTTCCAATAAAAATTACACTTGGAACATATTTAATCCCAAAATACTTTAACTTCATGAACACAAAATATAAACCCGATATTAAAAATTTTACGAAAATAAACCGTAACAAATGTGCCTTATTTTTGTGTATTATTTATTGTCATTATATTTTTTGCCTATTTTTTGTATAAATTGTTATTAAATATTAAAAATATTGTTAATAATTTCTAATGTATGTAATACATTTTGTGTAATATTAAAAAATATATTTTTGTGTCGTTTTTACAAATAATTATATATTTACTTTTACCATTTGAGTTTTGTATATTTTTGTTGTGTTGTTGATGTTGTAAGTTGTAGATTCTGGTATGTGGGGTGTAACTGTCCTACATGGCAAGCCGAAGTGCTAAAACTAGACCCGTCAGCACATACTTGTATCTAAATACATAATCCGATATTTTTTCCCTTAAAATGTATATTCCCCCTCAAATTAATTTTCCTGAAATTCTATACTACACTACAATAAATCGGAAATGCAATAAAATCAAATATAATATTAAATGTTGCATGACACTATTGTAATTACCAAGAATATTTACGCTACAATATAAATTATACACATGAGTATTTTATAGATAATTTCGGTATGGTGATCGCAAAAATAATTGTTCAAACGCAAAATTTATTCGCATGAAGGATCAGCGTAATTTATCTAACCATAATTACTACGGCGAATGCTGGTATTTATTAATCAGCATAAATATATCAATCGCATCGGTGCGATCGGTTGGTGCAGTCGGGTGTGAAGGCGATCGAGGAAAAACTAAATGTCAAATTTGGCAACTAATTTTCCATTCGGCGTGTTGCATAATGCCTGACATAATTAATAATTTCATTTGTAATTGCTGGTAAATGATGCTGATTGATAATGATTAATGTGTGCCACTAACTGCTACGCAAACATGACTGGATATTTATGGTAATTCGATTACACATTAATTTGAATCAAGGGAGAATGGCGCGCGCGACCGGAACTTAAGTTAAGATGGCGTCCTCGACACCCGAGTCTGGCCGAAGGACGCAGGGTGACAAACTTAAAATTACAATGACATCACTCTTCAGCGGAGCGATACATACAATTTCATTATTAATGATGTTAGTTTTGTTGATGTTGAATTTTTGATAATTTCAATTTGGTTCTGCTTTAGGTAGATATAAAATTGAGTAGCTATAAACTTAATATATAGAGTATATAGTGAATAATTGTGTATGTATAAGAGTGTTATTATATGAAGATGCAAAATCCACATGAGGAGTTTTGTGTTTTCTGGAGAAAAACTTTATTCATTTCACCTCTTTAGTTAATCAATATGTTCATTATTAAGATTGCTACCATACTTCCATTAATTCCTCATTTTACCCGGTTCGTATTTAACTCAACTGGAAAATGGTGATTCGTTTGCATAAAATGCTCGGCAAACATATTTCTAATTAAGATATTTCATTGAAAATTTCAAGATATATTCTTTGGACCATATCTCATCGATACAGAAAGTTTCAAATCATTCATGCACCTGGTAGATATATATATATGCGCATCGAGAGATCGATAGCTTCAACGGTACGGTAAATAACGCGATATCCGAACAATTTGCGTGTATTCACCA
>WSZQ02087945.1:0-14681 GCA_019419845.2 Weissflogia rhopalogaster
ACACACACACACACACACACACACACACACACACACACACACACACACACACACACACACACACACACACACATTCTTATATATAGCCGCTCCAAAACGGACGCTCACCACTCAACTCGCACCAACTCTTCAACTCGTCTCAAACTATATATGAACCATGTTATTGCGGCAAACATTTCGAAATTGCATTCTTGGTTGTTCATCCTCTCGCTCCCGTTTCTTTATACGCTTTCGACGGGGGTGAGGAGAAGGGGTCGGTCATAACATCATCGAGCATCGTATGTTATCAGCGATTTTTTTGCCAGTCATCCCCACAGAAACAGGTTTTTCACCCGCACAAAAATGAACTACAAAGAAAGGAACAATGAGAGAGAAAGGATGATCAGGATGACCATCAACATCCCCCGCAATCAATGCGGGGGATGTTCACTCCAAGAATGTCCAATCACAGCAGATATAATTTATTTGATCCGATGAGGAGAGGAGGCTCGGTGAATTGCTAAATAGTTCCGATCGAATTCTGTGGGGAATGTCTAAACTAATAATGCAACTTCCTTCGCTCTGCCGCCGCCGCCACCGCAACTTCCGCGAAACTATTTCGTGGTTTTTAAGGCTGCGCCAATATTTTGCTACGGTTTTACGAAGAAGACGGCGGCGGCGTAAAGTCGAACTGTCGACAAAGTGGTATCAAGGGGATGGGTGAAGGAGGGTGCCGGATGAAGGTTGAGTTAAGACTGCAAGAGCTGCATGCGAACAAGCGAACGCAAATCTTGTTGATCCGCTGGCGGTTTGCCGATATTTAACTTTCGCGATCCTTTGCCGATTCTAAGACGTCGAGCGCACAATGCGAGGGGTGGGGGTAGGGAGCTTGGTTGGTTTCGACAAAGCGTAGCTTTTATCCTGGGAATGTCTTTGAGATCTTTCACGTAGTGGGGAGGCTCTATTAACTTTTTGTCCGGTTCCAAATTGAAATGGTTCATTCTGATGAGTCTGAACAAACCAAGCTCCGGCAGCTCCGTATTTTACTTTGATTTATTATCGTTGTTTTACTGCAACAATTCGCTGCACTCGCGAATAAATTACGTTAATCCGAATTCAAATAAACATGCTATACGCTCATCGCGTATATCAAAAACTTACAAACACTGTTTTGCGAATGATAACAAGTGCAGCGTTGTACTGCTCTGTTTTGTCGAAATTAAATTGAATTATAAATTCTGCTATTATTGCGTTCGTTGTACGAGATTAAAATTTATTAGCGCAATCATTTGGCAGCGACTGGCTAGTGCCAGCCATCATCAGGTTTCTTGTTATTTATTCCGGATTTTCAGCTACACCAATTTTCAGACACACTTGAGATTAGCATGATCTGAGGGTAGCGCTTTATGCGCGTCATACTTCTGCATCAAAAGACTTAATGATGCATAGCATACAAGGAGATCAGGTAGCGCAAAAGCGCACCCGAGGGCGTCACCTCAAAGCCGACGCGTCGCCTGCAATCGAACTCGCATTAAATCTTTTCCAATCTGAAGAGCGGTGTTCGGTATGCATCGCTGCCATCTCCGTACGGGTTATTACAGTTATTTTTATCAAAGGGCGCGCTCCACGAAGGGATCAGTTGAGCTTTGGCTGCCCCTCAGTACGCCGGTACGGAGTTGCGGAGCAGGGCGCACGCCCTGCGCGTCGAGTCAAATTTCAATAACCAGTTTACACACGGGGTTTAATCACTATTAGTGCCTGCCCCTGGAGGCGGTTGTTGATATTGTGTGCCCATGACGCTTAGGTGGTAGTGGTAGTAGGGTTGAGGGCCAATCCGCCCCCTTGGCAAGGGGTACGGTTATCAGCGTGCGTTCGATCCTGTCAGACTGAGTGTCGACCTTATGTCGCGCGCGGCAGCCTACAAGACGCGCAAATTAAACTTTAATAAGCTGATTAACGGATTAGATCGATAAGACCTTTTGGCCTCGGAAGTGTGCGCGCGCTGCCGCCGCCGCTCTGCCGTCAATGCGCTAATCTGGTGACGGCAAGGCTGTTATCGCGCACGGGGAGCGCGCGGGACTACCTATCGAACCGTAAAACTTTTCGCGTGTTCCGCTAATATCTCGAAGCTTCACGACCTTCTTAAACATAGATCTGCCATCACCAATCCCCTCAGAACCCACCTCTGGGTGTAGGTAATAGGAGAGTACCCAGGTCGCCTTGACATCACACATCCCCTAAGGAGATCTTATAGTGGCAGGTGTGCTAACACGGAGGATCAACGCTTTGTCAAATGATATTTTCTAAAAATACAGTCACGAACTAGATATAAAAAAATGGTGGAAGGATTAATTTTAAAAAAATCACATTTATGCATTATTGATCTATTTTTTAAATATTTAAATGTTTAAAAAGCATATGATCCAGTTAAATCTTTCATTTAAAGGTTTTATGCGATTCAAACATCAATTATGAATAAAAAATATTGATACTAATAAGAATAAAAAAGGTTAGTTCGTTCGAAACCAATTTTTAACAATTATTTGCTCAGACACCATCCGACATTGTGTGTTAGGATTTTTACCATATTTTTAGTACCCGATTGTAGTTTTTCTTTTAAAAATTTCATTGGACTACGTTCTTTTAAGTTTTTTTTGCGATGGAGGCCTTTATCTAACCTTTATCATATTGTGGGTACTGTAGATCTGCAGTACTCAACCCCCAGTGTTCTCTGCCCCACAGTATTCATCCCCCACAGTACTCATCCCCCACAGAATTCATCTCGCAATGTACCCAATCCCCACAACAGTAACAGTGCCCCACAGTACGCACTTCCCACAGTACACATCCCCACTCTGGTCATCCCCCACAGTACTTACTCGGATCCTCCTCATGTGTGCTGGAACGTGAATTACGCGCGCTTTCGATAATTTCTTGCTATGGCATGCCGTTGGCGGTTTTACGGGTGGGGTGGTGGTGGGTTGGTTTGGTTTGGTTTAGCAGCGCGTGTAGTCGGGAAGCTAAACACTTCTGGGGTTAGTTAAACATCCAGCCGAGCGTGAAGAGATAGCCACCGCCGAGCCGAGCATTCAAACATTCGAACATTCATATTAACGCGTTAGTGGGCCTCGTTGCTTTGTTTTGCGTTTCGTTTGTGCGGCGGGCCGAAAATTGCGCCGGCCAAGCAAGGCAGCCAAGCGAGTCGCCACCAACTCTCACCCACTCTCCAACAACACACCCCACAGCTGGACTCAGGATCGGCGTCCTCTCACCGCCTCCTGCATCGACAAATTAATAAACCATTGATAGACTCCCTGCACGCCAAAGCATATCTTCTTCAGCTTAACTGATAATAGATTAATGCGATGCGCACACAATGCGCTCAACTTTATCGTCTGACTTCGCCACCACACCACAATCCCACTTCTGATGTGATCTGACGCTCTGATGCTAGGCGACGACGACGATAGCTTCTAATTATATTTGAAGACAACAACCCTCCGGTTGAAATGTGTCGTGTGTGTCAATGTGGCGACGTGCTAATTTTGTTTCTTCCACGTTCTTCGTGTGTTCACTCAAGCTCGCGTAAACATCGCGGGTGTTAATTGTACGTCTAGACATTACCTTAATTATTTAGTTACTTATTGTAACACAAGCGCGCCATGTGGGTCGAGGAGGGCTTCTTTCTTCTAATAAAGCGAATGTATGAAAACACGTGCATTCACTTTGTGCAAATTGCTTTAGTTTCGTTCCAACGCACAGTGGGCGATTTTTACAGAAAAAAAGTCTTAAATCGACGCCGAGCCGCGTTAGCGCTAAAAATACATATTTCGCGTCTCTTATCATGAAGTTTAGTATATTTATAATAATACTATCGAAATGAATAACACACTATGAGATAACTTAACGCTTCACCGCAATAATTAGTAGTTCAAATTTAAAATTTTAATTTTTTGCTGACGGTATGAAGATGTTAAATGTATTCAACGAGTCTTATATCAGCACATTCCTTATTTCATAATCTATTAAATGGTATATAAGTTATTAATATCTTGTTTGGGCATGATGTCTTTTTCAGGGTGAATAAAGGAGCGTGCAGTAGACCGCGTTTTAATAGTCCATATACGAATATGGAAAGTTTTGACTGCTTGATATAGCACATATTATTGTATTTGATTTGAAAACTGTTTAGAAATGTTCAAAGTAACTTAGGTCTTTAATATAAGGTTTTTCTGAAGACCTACTAAGTTAGGGCTCTTTTAAATTTCCTGTGAGGAATTCCCACAGACTTCCAGTATTTTTTTTCAAAAATTTACTGAAGAAACTAATACTAAATCACCTTAAACTAAATAAAGATGCGCGAAATGTGTATAGTTTAGTGCGCATACGGCATTGCCCTGATTTAAGACGCCTTTTCCTTAAAATTATCCACGGTTTCCACTGTGCGCGATTTTTTTCTTAACCAAGAAAACGAGAGTTGTATTCCACTTTCATTTTCAAGTCGTCGACGCACTCATCTCTCCCCTGTTCGTACGTCCCTCAGCACACACGTGCCTTGATCTCATGTGCACGCCTTTGCTTTGGCATCAAAGTCTCGCGCGCTTCTGCCTGCAATTTTTCCACTCGCTGCGCCTCTACGGTTTTATGGCGTACAAGGGTTTTCCCCGCACACGCGTGCGTCGCATCCCTAATGAATACTGACAAGTGTGTGACGTGCCTTGGTGAAATTATCCGCGGCGTGCGTATAAGATGCCTTTTCCCTTCCTATATACAGTTCGCTTCCTATATACTGTGAATATACAGGGGGTTTAGTTCGTTGGGAGAGTGTATTTGGTAGAAGTAGTTGGTACAGGACATACTCCCAGTCCTGTACCATCTGCACCCCGGAAACTCTCCCCGTGTTACAGTAACCTCCACATGGCAGCTCCGAACAGCCCCATCGACGGCCGTATTCCTTCCTTCCATCTTCCGGGGTGCAAATACTCTCGTTCTTCTGTTTTACGCGTTCCTCTATAAAATCGCCGCCATCGACGCCGACGCGACGTCTCGGACGTTTTAGCACCTAGTAAAATCGGGGTGGACACTCACCGTCCGTACCGAAACGAAGAGGGTCCCACAGGAAGACGTTTTATGCCGATGCTGTCCGACTGCTTTGATATCCCGCCGTTCATTATAACTCTAAGCGTGCGGGTGTTTGTATCGGTGTATAGGGGCTGCGGGTGTATAGGGGGTGGCCGTTCGTGTGTTTACTTTTGCACGTCGTCTGCTATCAACGCACGCACTCGTGCACACCGTTTGAGTCTGGTCGAATGGGCGATTTTTAATTTAGGGTCCCTTACTTCCTGCCTAATCCTCGATAGCCTAGTATTGCGGGGGTTGGCTTTTCATTATTACAGCGCAAACACACCAAAGTTGCGTGATATATAACAGGGTGGCGCTGTGTTTTTACACTCACCGACTACAAAAAGTGTCAATAGTCGAAATTGTGGCCATCGTAAATTTCAAACACAACTCGACATTTAGGGATTTGAACCTTTTGTATGTAGGATTGCAAAAATGTAGAACATTTTGTACTAGTTTGAACATGGTTAAAATACACTATAGAAAAACCTGGAGAAGTTTTCAAATCAGATTCCCTAAGATTTTTTGGTAATATTTTGGAAAAATACTAGCAAAGTGTGTGGGGAATCCCCAGAGAAAATTTAGAAGATTCACAGCTTAAAAGGATTTCAGGAGAACCTTATACAAGACTTATAACATTTTGTACTAGCCTGAACATTGTTAACAGGCATTCTAGAAAAGAATTTGAGAAATTTTAAAAGCAGATTTCGTAAGATTCTTTGGTAAATTTTTGGAAAAATACTGGAAAAGTCAGTGGGGAATCCACACAGGAAATTTAGAAGATCCACAGCTTAAAAGGATTTCAGGAGAACCTTATACAAAACTTAGAACATGTTGTACTAGTCTGAACATTGTTAACATGCATTCTAGAAAAAAACTTGAGAATTTTTGGAAAATTACTGGAAAAATCTGTGGGGATTCCTCACAGGAAATTTAGCAGTCTCCTAGCGAATTTGTTGTGTTGGGGTGGTGGATAGATGGGCAATTATGACGCGCCCTGACGCATGCTGATAGAGAACGTGTGCGAGTGTAAATAAATTTCGTGGTAGAAGCATCTATGCTTCTATCACGGAATACAGTGATTTTTGCAAAAATATTAAACTTTTGCAATAAAATTAAAAGCGAAACGCGTTCCGGATACAATTTGCGACTGCATAAATTATTAATTGTACTCCGCTCTCGGGTGATAGTTGGGTGGAACACTGAGGGGTAGTGGCGAGCGGCTAACGAGTGACTCTTGTAATGCCATTGTTAGCGAGTTGGCGGCATAAAGGAGTTTCGTCGTTGATGGCGGCCGGTGTGTCGTGGCGTGTGTCGTGGTTTTGGGGATGTCCGCGTATTTATGAATAAAGTTAGCCCGACAAAACTCGCAAGCGTTTACCGCCGCCTAACCCCCCACCCCCTGCTATCCCTCGCCGCCAAAAACGCCTACGCACACGCAACCAACTTTCAGAATTTCGCCGAATACCTCTTCACGTAATTCCGTTATAATGCAAAAGCTGGGGCGCGGAATTAACAAAGCAGGCGCATAACAAACCAGTAAACCAAATAGATTAAAGTAGCAAGACTAACAAGAGAACTAGTCGTATGTGGTGGCGGCGGTGATGGCTGTGCTGGCGGTACTGGCGATGGTGGAGGCGGCCCGGTGTGTGTAGCACACATGTCGCTGTCTCGCCGCCATGCTTCGCTAGCGTCGAATTCAGCGAAGACGAAACGGTAGAAATTAAACCGTAACGTGTGGGAACACCGCCTCCATCACGTGTACCGCTTACCACCGCCTGCACAGCCACCATCGTCGCCAAAACTCATCCAACCAACCAGCTCAAGCACGCCGAGGTGCCAAAATGTTGGAAACCTAATTTGATTATGAGATTACGAATGAGATGAGGCAAGTTTTGCACACTTCATGTCCCTGTGGTTAACGCGCGTGGATTTTTCACTGAAACTTATTTACACTCGCACACATTCTCTATCAGAATGCAGGACGCGTCATAATTGTCCATTCACCACCCCAACAGAACAAAATCACTAGGGGACTGCTAAAATTCCTGTGGGGATTCTCCACAGACTTTTCAAATATTTTTTTCCAAAAATGTACCGAAGAATATTGCGAAATATACTTTGAAACCTTCTACAGTTTTTTCCTAAAATTCCAGTTAACCATGTTCAGACTAGTACTAAATATTCTTAGTCTTGTATAAGGTTTTCCTGAAATTCTTTTAAACTGCACATCTTCTAAATTTCCTGTGGGGAATCCCCACAGATTTTTCCAGTGTTTTTTGGAAAAATTTACCAAGGAAACTAACACGAAATTTGTTTAAACTTTTGAAGAGATCTCAAGATTTCCTCAGAATGCCTGTCAACTTTGGTCAGTAATGTCCAAAACGTTTCAAATCTTTAGTATTAGATTCCCCCGAAATCCTTTTAAGCTAGGCAGATTCTAAATTTCCTGTGAGGACTCTCCACAGACTTTTCCAATATTGTTTCTCAAAGTTACCAAGAAAACGGATAAGAAATCTTTCTGAATTCTGACAACTTCCTAAGATTTCCCTACGAAACCTGTTAACCATGTTAAGGGATGCACAAAAAACTTAAGTCTATATTAAAAGCTTCTCCCAACATGATACTAAACTGGGAGTCTTCCAAATTTCCTGTGGTGAATCCCCACAGACTTTTTCGCTATTGTTTCCGCCAAAATTCATACAACCAACCACCTCAGGCATGCCGTGGTGCCAAAATGTTGGAAACCTAATTTGATTATGAGATTACGACTGAGATGAGACAAGTTTCGCACACTTTATGTCCCTGTGGTTAGCGCGCCTGGGTTTTTGGCCGAAATTTATTTACACACGCACACATACCCTAACAGCATGCAGGACGCGTCATAGTGCCCACAAGCCTGGCTAACCCCCACCCACCATGCCCCGAAAACAAAATCGCTGAAGACTTTTGTTCATGCCGACAAAAGTTTGCGTTTCAGGGTTTCTCTCCTCGAATCCCACCACAGTACCCCCAAAGGTGTCGGAGCCCTTGTTTTGTCTCACACTATGTGTAATTGTATGTGTGTGTGTACGAGAAGAGTGTGTATGTATAGAGTATGTATGTGTAGTAGAATGTGCACGGACCGCGCCTTGAGGCGACAATTCCCCAAACGTACGCGGAGCAGCCCGAGAAAAAAATCGCTGCAATCCTGAAACCCGGAAAAATGGGAGGAGGCATCCCCAAATGGCACGGCGCGCAGTGCCGAGCCTCCCTGCCACCCCCCTGAGGGCTGGACGGGCAGGCCGGCTGGCGAAAATACGTAATTCTATTGTAGTCAACATTGCGCACACAATTCGGAACGACCACTTTGCCCGATTCGGCGCGATCCAAGTTTTCAAATTCTATTTACGATTCGATTCGCTTCAATCGAACTGATTGGTACCGCGTCGCGCCGTGCCGCGCCGTTTTAAGCATTTGGGAGTCGAAAATATTGCGCGCACACTTTCTTACTGCACATGTTCTCCCATATTCTTAGTTCAGTTAAACTACTTGTTTCCTGCTGGCGTAAACCAGCAACCATAAGTCCCCTCAGAGGCGCAGTAACACTGTGAATCCATCGCTTTATGAAATAGTAAAAACGTGTTTTCTGTTTCAGGTAAAACTCACATTTTACAAGACTTACACCGTCGCAATCGCGCACTTTCGCCCAATTCCGCTCAGTGGAAGGTAGGAATTGCTAAGAATTACTCTCTTACCCCGATATGGGGATGACGGAGGCCATATCCTGGTTCACAAGCCTCAACTGGTTCATTATTAAGGTTTTTTTTTTGTTTGTTGGGTTTTCCCCATTGCCATTGACAGGCGGCATTAATTGATCGATTTATTCATTCTATTCATTGAGTTTATCCGAAACGCCCCAAAAATGCATATTGGATTTATAGATGCGTCGCATCATGCAGATTTATAGATTTGTGCATGCAAAAACAGGTTTTGAATAATGCATCCGCCATACCATGATGCCCCGCATGCATTTCTATATATTACCCATCAGAACAGGTCCGTACTCTGCGAGAAAAAAAAAAATGCACAACTTCGTCAGTTGACATTCCACTCACTTTAGGGATTGTGGAATATCTAGACTAATGTATGTATGTGTTTCCTGTAGTTTTTTTTTGGTCACCAACAGTTTGTACTCAATAATATCCACAATCCACAATAGAGTCCCACAATAGAGAATATCAAAAATGATGTTACTGTTCCTGTTTGTTCCTGTATAATGCAGTAGACGACGTTGTGTATTCTATTTCAATTTTTGCTACCTACTGTTTGATAGCGAGAATAAACGAACAAAAAAAACGAAAAATAGACGAAAATAGAAATCTCGAGGACATCCTGTGGTCGGCGTGACAATATTTACGAGTGCCAACCAGACAACACAGTTATCAATCATGTACAATCTCTGCGTGTGTGGGTCCTGCAGGCGGCTGTCGTCCTGCGGGCCAACCCACCCCCTCGCGGCAAGCGTCTGTCGATCGCCGGCGGCATAAATAATATTTTCGCGCACCGCACGCCGAAATACTCTAAATTCCAGTGTAAATGTTGTCATAAATTATTTTTCGTCACGCGCGGCATGGAATTGTTTAATTGCATCGCTTAGTACTCTAGGTAGGGATAGGTAGTGGAGGGAGTTACCCGAGAGTGCAATACGTCAATACGTGGAGTGATCGCAATAAGCCTCGCCTTTTGCAAATTGAAAACAAACATTGGGAAAACACAGCGCGTTTTAGTAACTGCACTGTATGCTGAATTGGTGAAAGAAGCTTGTGAGGGGTTGTAGCGACGTGTGTGCTGGTTCACAGCGCGGCGCCACCAGCTGGGGGTGTTCGCATTATGTAATATGCACGTCGGGGAGCGAATTACTAGTTGATACGCACTCGACGCCGCATCGCAATTACAGACTGCTGTTCGTCGGGGTACAATCAGCCGATGTTATACATCCCCTTCCCTTTTTCTTGTCCCCGCTCTTTGGCCTACCCCTACACCCTGCTCTACCCCTCATCGCACCTCTCCTCGTTTTGTGCCAGGACGACTAGCTCCTGCAAGTCGCCCAGCAAAACCGCAAAAACTTTCCCGGTCGCGAATTCGAACGGAATAAGAATGAAACCGCGACCGCCGAACGCATCCGAATGACCGGGCATCCCGGAGCGCTTTGCTTCCATTCACAGCACAGCCACCACTACAGCCTCTGTTTCGAGCGCTCCTTTTGTGCGCGCCCTTTGCAGTCCAACTTCCTGCCGTGTAACTCCGATATTGACTTTGTTCTTCTGCGAGTTTCTTGCGTACTTAGAGGGTATTTGTAGTTATGCACCGATTGCGCAGTGCAATCACGCACATCCTATCAGTAGAGGGTGACAGAGGTGGTTAAAGAAAATGGCAGCGAAAAGACGGAATTCACGGCCTTCCGGAAAACTTTCAATTGAAATTTCCGGCCGCTGTTTTTTTTCCCTTTTACGATTTTCAAAGCAGCTTGTAAACTTGGCTCCATGGGTTACTACCCCATTAATAAGGGGTTGGCTAATCGTTTGCGAGTTATGATTTGCTACCACCGATATCATTCAATAGATAATTTCAACAAAGTTTAAATTGATCGCCTCCCGTTTGGTAATCTACAAATTGCAAATAAACAAACCTCTAGTAGGAAATGGGGGTTTGTTTTAGGGGCTTACCGATGTTGGAAGTTCTACTTCTCGGTGCACAGTGGAATTTTCTTGAAATTGTCCCTCTGTGCCGCGCCGGGGCGCCAGAAAAATTTCTCGTGATGCATTTACCTGTGGTGGCGTGTGTGGGTGCTCACAGCCGGTGTCGTCCTCCCCCATCGCAATTAAAATTCAGTAGGTGTAACGCATTCCAGGGGATTAGAGCACGTGTCTCTGCGGAGAGGCGGTGGGGGTGCACACAAACCGCACCCACCCACTCAGGCTTGTAAATGCTGCCCTGAATATCAACGGGTGGAAACGCGAGTAAGTAAAGATGGGGACGGGGTGGCAACGCTGATATTAATTATCGACGGGGGTGAATAGAAAATTACCTGGAGACCTCGCAGGCTGCTTCAATCTAATTATATCCTGCATTGCGTGCCGAAACGTGTAAATGCGTGCGAAAACGCAGCATGTACTTGCGAAATTTCATGTCTGATCCTTACACTGGTTGCAACTCATGCTAGTTCATCGAATCGCAACCCCTAACCTAACTTAAGAAGGAGGAGTCTCTTCACTCCTCAAATGGAAACAAAATCCTAATTCACTCGGTGAATTAGTTGAATTTGCTACCGAAGTAGCTGTTGTTTTTCCCTGTCCTGTGAGGGTTTTACCCTACCCTGTTTAGCACTTGAAAAAAATGTTCCAGTGTTTGCCGTTCAACCCTCACATCGTAGCGTCCGCTCTTCATCAAATTGTTTGGATGTTTAGTCATCGTTCGGATTTGCCTAGACGCGCAGGGTAGCAACTCGTTGCTGCACCAGCCGCGCGCAAATAGTTTTCGCACGCCGCTAGCCACCCCCATCCAATTCAACCCCCTCCCTCGCTCCAACGGAAAGAAGCTGGAACGCGAGTGTTTGTTTACAAAGCGTGGCATGATCGTTTGATCCGTTGTTTAGTTACATTTGCTGCTCTCGAGGCGAGTGTGTCTCTTGTCCTCGAGAGGCGCGGCGAGAGCAACCCACCTTTGGTGTTTTCTACCCTGGTTGGAGACGGTGGAAACCTGCGGCGCGTCGTGGCGTCTTCTCGCGTTTTACATCCACCGGTATCCCGGGGTAACACGTGGCCCTGGCGTCGCCACTTGATGTTCCTCGATGTTGAGGAACATCAAGTGGGGTGAGGTGGCGCGAATTTGCGCCTCCTGAAGGTGGCTGTAGGGTGGGTAGGAGGGTGTGAGTGCGGGTGCGGGTGGAGATCTGTCGTTTAGCTCCGTTTACATGGTATTGCACTCTCGGCCTTACATTTCGGTAACATCTTGGCGACATCGGCGCCCCGGATATCGGCGACGAACCGCAAAACCCTGCGACAGGCACCGCTTAGAAGACGCGAAGATACTTGGAGAAGACACAAAGGGCGACCTGATCCGGGGTTCTGGGGCGGCATTATCGATATCGCACAGGCCTGGCTTTTCCCGTACTGTCGAAAATCGCCACTTTTATTATCATAATCCAACTAACAGAGGGGTTTCCAATAGCAATCAGACTCGTAGATTACGAGAATCGCTTACTGTATCTGTATCTGCTCCAGACAAGTACCAAAATGGAGCTTCACCAAAACGAGCAATTCTCCATTTTTTTCTAGCGAACTACCCTGTGAGGAGCACTTTTTTTAAGATTCATTTATTTTTTTCAAAATTTTCTAGCGAATCGCCCTGTGAGGAACACTTTCTTTGTAAATATATCTGCTTTAAGCAATGAACAAGCTGTGGTTTTACCAAAACGACCTTTTTTTAAAATTTTTCTAGCGAATCACCCTGTAAGGAGTACTTTCCTTTGAAATTCATCTTTACAGGATAAACAATTGTTGTCTCTCATGTGTTCCGCTCATAAAACCTGTAACTTATGTACGAGATTCGCAGATGGAAATGGAAACTTTGAAAATGAAAACTAATATTCGAACACATTTCACGCATTTCGCCAGTAAGTTATGGCATTATCTCTATATGCAAACAATTGTCGGGTTCGCGCGTTATGCGCCGCCTCATTCCATTCGTCTTTTACTCTGGCCGTTTTTTGTTACTCTGGTTTTTCTTTCAGTACGCCCGTCTTTCCACTGTGCGTATAACACATTGCGCTCGCGTTTTTATTATTCTATTTTTTATTTACGCCCGCACGCCGAGCGCCAACAAATGCGTGAAAATGCTCAAAACTTTTGCGGTTTTCCGCCCGTCTGCTGAGGCTCACTCCGCAGCCATCCTTCGCAAAACCACCCCTTGGCAACCGCCGCCATCGTCGACGCAAAGTCGCCCACACTTGCTTGAGCATTTTTATATTATATCTGCCTGCCTAAGTGCGCGCGCGCATCGGACGTTGAATAATGGTGCACTTTTTTTCTTCTACTTCCATATTCGTTTTTATATTGTTCTTTGTATTAATCATAAAGCGCCTTAGCGAAGATGGCGCCACGCTGTAGCCCTCTACAACCCTCCAGCGATGGTCGGTCGGTACGCTCTTCTCTCATGCACGGCCATGATTTTTCACCGTGCCACTAGGGACGAATCATGTTTGTCTTGCGGTTTCAAACGATGTTTCTACGTTTGCAGATGAATAATTTTTGCACGCCCTGAGGCCGGATCTGTGCGACCGCAAGATAAATGCACGCGTCTCTTCATTCGCTGCTTTTTCCTCGCTCGGCGTCGGTTTTTCCTCGCTCGTGTTAAGGATGGAATTAATTGCTCTGCGCGAATTATAATTACAAACGAGCGTATTGTATCAGTAATACTTTTAATAACTGCTAGCGAGGATGCCCGTCTCCATTAAGTCGCTGGTTTTTTGGACGACAATGAAATATGTCGCGTCGCAGTTGCGAATCTGTTCTCGTAATGCAAAAAAAAACACATATACGCGAAACAAGAAAGGCGGCTGGCGGGCGACACAAAGGATTATTTATAAGCTGCGATTCAGGGCATTTTTTTCTTTGCCAAACAGTTGCGTACAAAGTGTAGTTGTTTGCGGATGCCTGCGACAAATGGAAATATGTGAATGATTGATGCCTGATGGCGTGTGCGTTGCAACTTTGTCGAGTTGCGTTTTCGGAAAACGACGCATGCAAATGCAGGCGCACATGTTCACTGCATCTGCCGCCGCCAGCACTCTCACATCATCCAATCACCGCTGCCTGGTTAAGACCTCGTTCAGACTCAACGCGAACGTGAAACAGCGGCGCGAAATGCTGTGTGACTAATTTTTTATTTCCGCACTCTTTCATGAAATAGGGTGAAGCAAATATGTCACGAATTCTTCGGGCTATAACTTTGATCAGATTGATGCTATATAATTGGCATAAACGTCATTAGATTAAGCACACCTTATTCTATAAGTTGTATAAATATAAGAATGTGTCAGCATTTATAAGTGTTTCAAATTTTTATATTTATTGAAAGTAATTTACACATATGAATATGGACGAATCAGAAAATGTTCTTCATTTTTGGTAGTGGGTTAACTTACGACAGGTCAGCGATAACGACTTAGTATTAACGTCGTTGGATTAAGCAACTATTCTTCTATAAGATGTATAAATATAAAAATGTGTCTTCATTTATAAGTGCTTCAAATCTTCAAAATTGTTGGAAGGAATTTACATGGCTGAATATGGCCGAAACGGAAAATTTTCTTAATTTTCGATAGGGGTTACCTTACGAACTATCAGTGATATCGACTTGGGATTAGCGTCATTAGCTTGAATCACTCTTCTTCTAAAAGATGTATAAATATAAAAATATGTCTTCATTCACAAATGCTTCAAATACGCCAATGTAAATATTATTCAGATTGATCGTACTGGACGCAAGTTATTGGCAATTTACAACAAAAGGGTTAGAGCTTATACGGCGCTCCATCA
>WSZQ02087956.1:0-14678 GCA_019419845.2 Weissflogia rhopalogaster
GATTGCCAAATAGGTGGTGGTTACTTTAAAACAGAAAGATCTTTTTTGTCCAAGTTATGATATAATAAAATCGATCCGCGGAACCAAGGTGCTACAAGGTTACAACGCTCCAACTTCACAGGAACCCATACCACATTCGCTTCGTTACATTGTTCCTCACTAGCCACTATCGTTTCGGTTTTCTTTTTCATCTGTATATACCAGCACACCGTTGCCAGTATAGTATGCCAGTGGACCGCCAACGAATTCGTATTCGCATCACCCCTCTCCCTGCCCCATCCCAAATCGTTCTGCGTTTGTGGCGCACATTCCCAATACCGCTGCCATTTCTATTCCGTCTCCAATTCGTATTCTAGCGTATAGAAAATTCCACTTGTATTCACCGACGCGACGAACGTACGACGACGGTGGTGGCGGCAAGAACGACTCGGGTCGCATCTATTGATATTTAAAATGCATACGCGTGGAGCGCCTCGCCAGAGACGGCGATAGCGGGCGTGCCCGAACCGATTTTGATTTGGCGCCGCCGAAACCTGAGGGGTGGCAGCCGTCGATTCTATCGCGTCTTCTTCTTCGCGCTGCTCCCAAGGTATACGCTCTGCAACCTCTTTTTCAATTTCATCTTTCATTTTACAGATGTACGTATTCTGGGCATAGTTGTAGGGAATCGCAATAATATACAGTGAAATAATATTTACTTTGACGTCGGCATTTACGCGTGAAATTCCTCGTTCGCTTTGATACGGCCACCGTAAGATGCAACCAAGCGCAAACCTTTGCATTCAGCGGCGGGGAAAATTAACCAAACTTTGGGGGATAAACGCACCGAAAAGGTTGCAAAAGGTATGTATCTCATCAGATGAATTTAATGCCTTATGTTCTTTTTGTGTCTCTTTAATGTTTAAGTACTACAATTCGGCGACAATCACCTCCGCATTTCATTTATTTGATCTTTCCTTTTAGATCAAATGGAGGAAAACTGAATAAAGCATTTTTCACATCGCACTCACATGCCCCGTACAATTTAATGTGAGCCAGGAAAGGGCACGGTTGAACACTCAACGATTTGTATGAAATTTGGAAGGTGCATAATATAGGACTAGAAACTAATTATAAACAAATAAAACTAATTACATAGCGAGACGATGCATAATTCACACTCATTATTTAAGTAAGTTCGAGCATTTTTGTCAGTTCTGATTCCTCTGAAGTATGTGTTGCCCGTTGATTTTTCTTTTCAGATTTTGAGAAACTTGCCGCACTTTAGCCGTAATTTAGGTATAAGAAATCATTCAGTTCGAACGACTCTTGATGATTAGGATTATTCTAAAGCATGTTTTGCCGTTCAATTACTCCTTCAGCTCGAGCATTTTTTATTCTGTTCTGACTCCTCTGAAGCATTAATTTCCCTTTTATTTCTTGGTCTAGCTATTAGTGTTAATTCTAGCGCCTCCCAGTTTAGAAACCTGTGGGCTACTCTATCATAACAACGAAAATTAATCAAATGCATTAAGAAATTTACTTGAAATTTGAAATTAATGGAAATTAATGGAAAGCATCGCTGCCCACCTAGGCAGCCTAGTGGTAGGGTCTCGGCGGACCACGTAGGAGGACGGGGTTCGATTCCCCGAGGTGGGCAATCCATCGGGTGAATATTATTCACCCACAACTTACCAAAAACACTTACAACATTCAACCCTCAACATTCAACTCTCTACACTCAACATTCAACACACAACAACTACACAACAAAAACAAATAAAAAAATTGTAAACACAAAAATATATATATATTCCAACCCCGGCGGAAAAACCTCAGGGTTGATAGCCTATAAAATCTATACTTTATTTTTATTTTTATAATACCATTTAATTCAATTCTGTTTAATAATTTATAGATTTAACAAATGTAGAAATGCATATTTAATTAAAGAGAACATTTCTCATTCAAATAATAATACAAGATAAAAATATATTCAAAATTGAATTAAATGTAATGTAAAGCAATAAATATATTTCTTGGAGTAAAAGTCAATAAAACTTATTAAAATCATTACCACGAATGTAATAGCCGTTTTAATATTTCAGTTCACATTTTTTGTCGTAAGGTTGTTCTGCTTCCTCTTATAAAATAAGAAATATATAGCATGTGGTAACAGGAATCAGACATTTTTACATGCAATAAAACTCATTTTATGTCAGTGTAGAATGATTAGATCATATTTATGAATGAATACAATTTCACAGTATGCTTTCACATGAAAAAACTGAACTGAATACATCTCATTAATTATTAGCTCGGGCAGGCGATTATCGCATGGAAAAGACCACACATGCTCGTCACTCAATGAGCATGGACGGTATGCGCGTACGCAACGAGGCGCCCAACGAGCACGGATATCAAATTCGTGCTGTAGTGTCATCATGCTGTTGATGTACGCGCCAACGAAAAGTTCACCCGCGTTCCGCCCGTGTTACATGCCATTAGTGGGCAAAAGTTCATGACGTAATGGCCAGCTATTTATATCGCAGCTACTTGACTAGTGCGCTAGTTGTGTATATTTTGGTGAAAAGGATGGTGGCCAGGGGTTTCGAATGTGATCAGGGGACACACTGGATAACACGAGTGGGGTGGTTGGGCCGAGGACTTGGGTATCTGGCATGATGATCGCCATCGCGAGTATAGGGACGGGCTTATGCACCACCACCTCCACTTTACCAACACATACTCATTACGTAACGTCTGTCCGTACACGTCAGCCTCGGAACATCTACAAATTGGTCATTGTGAATACTAGTCGTGGTAGCGAGGGGTTCGCCCGTACGAGGATAATCAATTACCAGTTCGCGCGCGCTTTGATCACTCCCGTTCGGACGATGAGCAGAATTGATATTAGGGTAGCGAATGGCGGATATCAAGTTAATAACGGATTTTTACCACCCGCGGTTATGATTAAAAAGCTCACTCTACGTTAGAGGTATTAGGGAATATGCAGTTTTATATAGCTTGACCTAGAGGATTACTTTAACTACGAGCAGTAAAATGTGATTTAACAGTTGGTTTGGAAAACTCCATTGATTTGCAGTTATAAGTACAGGTATTTTTCAACAAACACGCTCGACCGTTGTTTACAGGTTCTAATTCCTTTGAAGCATGTGTTGTGCACTCGCCATCACTGGTTTACCCTAGGGGTGATAAATTTTTTGAAAGTACCGATACTTTCTGGTATCGAAAGTAATGCATTTTACACTTCATTTTACAGTTAAACACTAAAATATAAAACTTTCCCTAAACATCATTATTAAATTAAATGATAACAATAACAGCTTAAAAAGATCTATGTATACAACAAAACATTCATACCCGACACACCGATCTATAGAGGTTGCCCCTTCTTCTTATTCTCACTCCGTCGCTTTCTTCAGCCATTGCTTTCTTTTCATCAGAACCTTTAACGTTACCACCCCCTGCCATTCTCTAACCAACCTTGCATACTCTTCACGCACTCCTAACCATTCCCATTCCCCTTCCAGCCATATACAATCATTCGGCATATCCTGGCCAATTCCACAAAGTATACACCTGACATACTGTTCCCCAATCCATACTTTTCTCCCCCGCTCTTCAGATCCGCATCTTCCTCTTGCTACTAGTAGTTTTTCTTCTACACTTATTTCCTTATCTCATGTATACTTTGGTCGCCTGTCAATCGTTGGAATGCAATGATAGCCAGAGTTATAGCTCTTCCTAATTTTTCCTAGTCTGTCTTTTCCTTCTATCTCTCCTTGTCTCATGCAAACGCTTGTCTCCATTGATCCTGCGCAGAGCATATAGTCCTCTCCTGAGAAGCCTAGTGCCTCATACGATTTCTTCCTCACATTCATCCCCATATCATTCACACCCATATTTCCTTGCACACTTTTTCCAAATATTCTTAACCAGTCTATCGTCACCAATCCTATACAGACATTCCTCATACCTCGCAATTCTCCATACACTCTCCTATTTTATCGATATTCTTCCTGCTTCTTGGAGGACTATATATCGTGGCGTGGACTTTCCGAGCCACATTAGATATTTAATGACCCACGTTTGTTCCTGCTCCAAGATTTCCCATTCGCCTAAACGCCAAACGTCTACACCATACATTAAAATCAGTTTCACGCATGCATTTCCATAGTCTTAAGGCTATGTTCCAATTATTCCCCCATACATTCTGCCATTTACTCTTTACTCTCCCCCATCACACCTGGCTCTCCCTTGTATCCATCTGACATGTTCCTTCTACTTCCCGTTATATGAAAACATAAACCCCCAGATACTTAAACGTAAACCCTCTTTCAATTTCCCCACCCTTTCATTCTAACCTCGACAGTATTGAACTTGATAGTCGCACTCTAAACAGTGTGTAAAGACTGGGGAAAGCGTCTGTCCGAAATACAGTTAGCGCGCTACAACTACATAATGCGTGAGAGAAATAGAAGGCAGGGAAGCGGGCATCATTACTTCCGCTACCGTTACTTAAAAAAGCAGTGAGAAGTTATCATTTCAAAAAGATCAAATGGAAGAATATCGGATAATAACTGACGGTATAGATATCATAAGCGAATACTTGTAAAAAAGAATACATTAAAGTAACTTCACAAAAATATATCAAAAATAACACATAAAATTTCACCTAGCAGCCAATTGTCAAGGTTTAGTATTCGCACTTAATTGAAGAGAGAATAGGTCGAGCCTGACTCGCCGGCGGTTGCTGGTTGTGGCGGAATTGCAGAAAAAATTCGATAAACTCATTAATGGCACGGTGGCTAAAGGCAATAGGGGTGACGGCAGAGACGTGGGGTGGCGGCTACTGGGTGCGACGCGCCGTATTTATGGGGCAATAAAACGGAAAACAGAATTGCGCGACCGCGAATTGCTCCATATCGCGAACGCCATGCTCGACAACGGACCAATTAGCTTCAGCGTCGATGCACCAAAGTCCTTGCGAGCATGAGCCGGGCGGTGGCGGTGGCGGCGGCGGCGGCAACGCATCGATGCCCGATTGCGGCTTGTCCGCCCTCCAGCCAGCACGCGGCGCGCCGATTCCGCATGTCGAATTGTTTGCGGTCGCGTTCAATTTAACGTCGATATTACGTTTCTATTTATCGATATTGTCATGTAACAAATGCGTAACATTGTATTTAATACTTAGTATAAGACATGGTATTTTGTTAAATATAACCACAGCATTATATAAACAAGCAATTTGTGTAACCAATTATAATACGCAAATAATATCAATTCAGACATCATTTGAATGTGATTTAGATGGGGGTCTGGTGCTATTATTATCTGGAGCTATTATTGAAAAACATGGAAATGGCATGCGCCAAATTATTTCCGAAAGCAAATATCTTGTAGTAGATTTAAGTAGTAACAACTGAGACAGCTGTCAGGGCGCATTAAAGGACATTGGAGTGTCAAAACAACATAAGTAAAGTTTTATAATTAGCTACGGAAAGCCATGCGTGCCCACCTCACCAAAAATTTCCACAAGCAATTCTCTCGCAATGAATGGAAAGAGGAAAATTCCGGTGCAGTTGAAAAGACTCATTAAAGGATACTTCTGGGTCAAAAAATACTCCCACAGGTTTGGCATCACCACAGACACATGGTGTCAGTGTAATGAAACACCACCTACTAAATGGAATGGTCAATGCTCAAACCATAAAGGAAACTGTCGGACCAAAAAATGCCAACACAGGTTTATACACATGATGTCAGTGCACTGAAAGTGAGGAGGCTCCTCACCACCTACTAAAGGAATGGAAAATTCTCAAGAAGCCACTGTAGTAGGTAAGGTAGGATATGTGTAGTTAAGAAAAGACTGAATAAGGAGAGTACGGTTCCATCAGGAACATGATAAGTTTTACAACTATCTACGAGAAAGTATACACGCCCACCTGAATAAAAATATAATCACAAGTAGTACTCTTGCAACGAATGGAAAGAGGAAAAACCTGAGGCAACCGAAGGGATTCATTAAAGGACACTGCAGGACCACGAAATACCAACGCCGGTTTGGTATCACCATAGACACATGTTGGCAGTGCACTGAAAGTAAGGAGACTCCTTACCACCTACGGAATATGACATTGTCAAGAAGCCCTTGATGCTATGTATAAGGATGGCAACACTGACGACTGAAACCGAAAGCATGGTTACATTGGGAACCTGATAAAGTTACACAACTATCTTCAAACTATTTAACCAATCACGTCCCCCTCAATGAAATAGACACCACTAGTAGTTTTATTCCATCGAATGGAATGACGAAATCTGATCGAGCAAAAAGGAGTCATTAAAGGACAGTGCAGGATCAAGAAATGTTTCCACTAGTTTCGTATCACCACAAACATATGGTGTGAATATAATGCAAGTAATAAAACTCCTGATCACCCACTAATGGAATATTACATGATCAAGAAACCACAGAAGCTATGATAGGTATGGCAAGACTGAAGACTGAAGACTGACATCTAAAGCATCGGTAACCTCGTAAAGTTTGTGACGGCAACCCATTGCCGCACAAGCAATATTAACATCAATAAACCAAATCTCAATCACCAACTTATTCAGCATTCACCAGACTAAACACAGAAAATGCTGACACCTCAAAATCGACACGGCGCAGCGAGATCGCGACCTCGTGTTCCGCTGTGACGAACTCAAGAAATGGTCGCATGAGCAATTTCACCTAGTATATATAGTCCACAATTCGACACCATCAACCAGCTCAGTTCAGTTCAGTTCTGCATACAGTTCATCACTCAGTCAATCCCGGACTCCGGCCATGACAGCCGTCATCACCTGCGATACCATCACCAGCAGCCGCCACCGAGTCCGCTACCAGCCGTTATCACCAGCGAGGCTCACATCAACTTGCCGAAAGGTCTAAGACGCCAGAAAGGACTCAGTAAAGGACACTGCAGAGTCAAATAATACAATTCAGTGCAGTTCACGTCATTTATGCATATAAATATTACATTTTAATAATAAAGATATTAAAAGTCGTTTATATAAATGTATAAAGTCATTTTCCGAGGACCAAAATTTTCACATCAAAAATGGCACACAGGACCGCAATCAATAAAACCAACAAACAAAGGACATGGTTTATGCTTAATTAAAAATAGTAATATTGGATATTCGAACATAGTTTTACCAACAACTCCATCATATTTTGAATAAACAAAATAGCTTCGGTGTTTGCGCTTCAAAATGATGCAGAAAAATTATCAATATCGTTTTGAAACTCTTCATACCGTGCTGATTTAAAACGAGGCAATCCCCGTATATTTCCGGGGAAGTAAATTTTTTAATGGTTAAAATTCCAACATAGTATGGTTATTATCATGATTCGTCAGACACACCGAAGCATGGCAACGTTTTATTGTAATATGTTTGCAACCACTTGCTTGATCTTCTTTTTTTTATATGGCAAAAATTACGTTGTGCGTATTTGCGTTAAACAGCTTCACATTCGCAATTGCCGCAATTTAATTTGTTTTCTTCACTTCTGGAATGCTCCATGTAGTGGGCTGCAATGAGGCATTACCCTATATTCCGTGTGTGCAAATTTACGCTCGACTGCACTCGTTATAAATTCTCAGAAAGGTGGAAATATTCGAACGTGTGTTCGCGCGTGATAGTTTTGCGATCATACGGCGCTGATACGCGCGGAAAATATCAGTGAAATTGTTTGCTTTTCTCTTCTTCGAACCATCGCAATGCCTGACTTTTTACGAGTCGCCTTTTTCCTTGTTTTATCATAATCTATGTTCTGAAAACCGCAGCTGTTAGTATGCAGATAAGGGATGATAAATTTACAGCGAATTTTGTTGCATTTTATTTGGTGGTAACACGGAGTAGTGGCATATTAGTAATCTGTGCAAATAATAGTGTCAGAATTGTGTAGAGATCTTCATTAATTTCAAATTTAAAACCCAGGAGAAGTTAGCTTACGCGATTAGTGACCAGTGACGTAAGTTCGCACGGATCGGGAAAAACAAGGATACTAAGAAAAAAACCTGGGCATTTTGAGTTTATATCTTCAATTTTCAAATCGTAGCTCCTATTCAACAAACAGAGTGAGGTTCTGGAATTGACCCCTCAGATTAGCATTAGAATTGGCATACTTATAGAATAAGACTAGAAACTAATTATACTTGAGCGAAACGACGCAACTCTCAAGGCTACTTCTCCTCCAAAAATGCAGGAGAAGTAGACTTACGTGACCAGTGTGAAACTTCGTTCGCAAAGGGAAAACATAGAAACTAAGAAAAAATTGGGCATTTTGAATTTATATTTTCACACCCAAACACCTCAAATTTCATTTAATTTAACGGAAATGTAACTTTAGAGGTTACGAAGGCCTGTTGAGTTGCGTTGATGTAATTACTAGAATTAATCACTACAAACATTAGGTCCTATTCAACCAACAGAGGGAGGCACAGGAATTGACCCCTCAGATGTACATGAAAATTGTCATATGTGTAGAATAAGACTAGAAACTAATTATACTCGAGCGACCTGATGCAACTCTCAAGCGTTATCTCCAACAATGCAGAAGAAGTAGGCTTACGTGATCAGTGTGTGCCTTCGTTTGGAATAGGTAAACAGAAATTAAGGAAAAACTGGCAATTTTGAATTTATATCTTCAACCTAAACACTTAAAATTTTACTTAATTTTACGGAAATGTAACCTTACAGGTTACGAAGGCCAGTTGAGGCAACTTGAGTTGCGTTAACGTGATTACTTGGAATTGACCACTTGACCACAGTCAAACCTTAGTTCTCATTGCTCGACTATCATTAGTTTCTTGGCTTACTCTACAAGTATACTAATTATCAAATATGAAGGGCCTACTCCTAAGCCCCCTTTGTAAGAATAGGAAAAGTGAGGATAACTTCTGTCTAATGGTATGTCGATTACCCAGGACAAACAGTTTTTTTTAATATTTATATATTTAATTATTAGTATTTCTAAGTACGAACGTTTATCAGGTCGATAATTGCTACTTAACAGGTCGGTCGGTTGACGAAACAAGTAACTCCAGAATTCTCTCTTAATAACAAGTTTAAAATGTTGAATTAATGTAAGTTTTCTCAAACTAGGCCAAATTGTTCCAGTTACTTGCTTCCTTCTTAATTATCAAGTCAAGATTTTTTAGGTACAGCCAAAACAAACAAAAAGGGAACTTTTAATATATTCTATCAAAGTCCTGAAAATGTCTATTTCCGGAAACGCTACAAGCCGGAATAAATGTACCATTGCGTGGTAGGGGTCAGTTGAGGGTTGCCGAGTCAACAGAACCTCCTAGTTCACCGAAACAACTTTACCTTTCACATCAATTATTAAAACCTACCTGCGAATCACACGTTACACAACTTTCTACCACAAATCCAAAAGAACGAGATAAATGGTGCTATTTCTACGACTGAATCAGATAATTATTCCAAATCATAGTTTAAATGCTCTTGTGTAAATGTTCCCTGTATTAGAGGCTTGATCAAATAAAAGTTCCCTAACAGAAAGCACATTCACGCTCAATAAAGCTTCGGAAACAAAATTAATAAGCCATAAACAAATGAAATCTTTATACCCACAGTTTCCGGATAAATTTCAACTCGCTTCAAATTTTCACATCTCATTCCATGATTGCAATTTTTCTTTCAAATCTTATTCCCAACAGCATTAAATTGAATTACACGGCCGTAAAATGTGTCTTGCTGTAGTAAAAGTTCACCGGGAAAATAAAAATCGCAGGAACTTGCGACTTCGTAGTTTTGTACCAACACAATGAATTGATAAACGTTTCACAATCTGCGTTGAATATAAAAGGAAATTGAACATGTTTATTATTATTTCCTATTTTAAAAAGGAGTATTGATTTTTCTTTTACTTAAATCCATACTAGCATAATCGCAAAAATTTTTATTTGATATGAGTAAAACTTTTAATAAAATTAGGAAAACAAACAAGGGTTATATTTGAAATATTGTAGTAACCACAATTGATTATGTTCATTATTCTAACAATGAAAAATCATGTCAAAAAAGTAATTGAGATTGGTTTCGCTTGCATGTCGGTATTATTTTTAAGTGCTTCAGCACGTATTGCGCAGATGAGGAGCGTGGCATGCATCGATGGCGGCGGCGGTGGTGGCGTTGCTTTCCCGGCAACCGGATGCAGGCAGCGCACAGATCGCAGCCCCCACTGTATTGCGGTCGAGTCGACAAAGTGGAGCATCGCGCCGGAATTGCGATCGTGTGGGCGGCACGCCGCCGCTCACATCCGCAACGTGGTACGAGCGCATTTGGCAATGTATTGATACAAATAAATTGCTTACATACGTCGTATTTTTAAAGATGGGCCCGATAGGCGACGTCCAAGCGCCATGCGAACGCGGTGTCCCCCGATTAGCTTTGTTTCAATTACTCCCTTTTTTGGAACTCTATGCGCCTGCGATGCCCTGGATGTATGCAGGTGACCGAGTTCCAGATGTTTAACTATTCCACCAGGGTACGACACCGTAGCATCGTTTATAAATGAGCAAATCAGATTGATACAAATTTAAGAAGATTATACATGATCGAAGGTAGCACAATGCGATGTATCGGCTTGGGGCAAACCGAGAAAGACTATCATAAGAGGAATATATCATGAAATTTCACATTTTTATTTCTACATTGCAGTAAAAGAGGTGCTGTGTAATGATTCTGAATTAATGATTTACTTCGACTTTGATATTTCTTCAGGTAAAGGCAGAACTTCATCAGCACTACCGTACTATATAAAGGGCAGGTAAACTTGGTTAGAAACTTCTAAATGGTTGGTTGGGCCAGAAAGTAAACAAATTTTAAAGAAATCGTAATTCTGTTCACACTAAAAATTGATTTGTTTAAATTTGATTTGGGACATGTATTTCTGTTGATTTTACCAAGCATCGATTACTGATGTGATAAGCTCTGTTCGATTCTCTTTCAATATAATCAATCGACGAAACTCAATAAAGCTCCTTGGATAAAGCTCTGAGAATCTATGACTGGCTGGGTGCAGATATTAAAGCAAGCCTCTACTAATATGCATTTATATAAAGGTAGAAGTGAATTCGTTTAATCGTAAACCCTAAGGTCAAAATATATACTCAAAATTATGGTTGGCAATTTCAGGGAACCGAAACTCATTTGTCTTTAGTTTCTGTTTTAGGTATGAATTTCTACTCTTTTTATTATCAAAACACATTGTGACTGTGGGATTTTATTGTACCACAATACATGAAATGAAATGCATAAAATGGAGGAGATTAGCGTGGAGATCCAGAGAGGCAGCAAATGGAGGTGAACGACTGGCGCCTGTTGTCGAGACAGGTCATGGATGACGTCGGAGTGGCGGATGACGAACACCGGTGGAGAAGTCACTGGTGGCGGCTGCTGGCGACGGAGAAGTCGGTGGAGACGGCCGGTGAGGGACGGTGAAGACTCTCGGTGCAGCGAACTCTCTGGTGGCGGCAGCTGGTGTTGGGCTCGCGGTTAGCGGACTTCGGTAATCTCAATGTTACCCAGGTACCCAATGGATTATTCTCTGATTTGGGCATCCCCTCAATGCATAATCAGTCATCCCTTTATCCTCAGTACGTGATTATAGTAAAACAAGAGTGGAAACTAAAACATTTTATAAATCCTGGCTTGAAATCATCTCTAAAATGATTTATTCCATAATTCCTATTAAGTTCGTTCCAATTACTATCCGATTTCTATTATCGACAGAACGAGCGGGAGATGCACAGGTGACCGAGTTCCAGATAACCTACGGGATGTAGCCGCGAACAACGACAATGCTCATAAAAAAAAACAAATCCGATTGATACAAATTTAAGAAGATTACATTTGGGTCAACAAAATTTCCGCCCCCGCAAATATTGCTCTGTATTGTCCGCCCCGGTATATACGCCCGCGCATTCTTTCCTCGCCTAATTTATTTCAAAATAAAGAAGACGTACCCGGCGATTTGCCTTTTTTCCCCTCGCTACGTGCCGAGCGCTCGCAAGTGAAAAAGTTTCCGCTTTACTTTTTATTGCCGGTTATTGTCATGATTATTTATCCGACTCCCAACGAAATTCTGCGCAGTCAGAATAGTTTTTATCTGGCACGATGTCATTTCCCCACAGCTCGCGCCAACATCACCCAAAACCCCGCACCCTTCCATCGCGCACCTATATATTATTCGCCGTCGGCAGTGGCTGAGTTTCTTTTTTCGCCGCTCATCGCCTGCCAGCCAAATATCCACCGACCCTACCTACTTCCCCACAGACACACGCCATCAGAGAATCCAGCCAAACGTATTTGTGCCGTCCGCGAAGGGGTTGCTTTGCCCACTCGTGGCGCAAATTGTGGAAGTCATGATGGATTAGAGACCTGACGCGAGTTTGATGCATGCGCCGAGGCTTATTTATGTTTGTAAATCTTTTCAATCTTTCGAGTAAATACGACTCCCGACCACTCGCGCCCCGGCTATTCTCGACACACGCCCTCAACCTCCCCACGCTGGCAGCCCATTGAAGTCTTCAATCTAATTTATATCAATTCCGTCAGAGTTAGGCGTGCAATACAAACTTGCCGGCGAGTTATAGCGAACTTATTAAAGCCTCCCTAGTGTCCGAAGCGGGGAAGAAGGGATCTTCCATTCCATTCAACGTGGATATTTTTCCCTGCCACATAAGGCAGCAAACTTGGCGTCTCGTAAAACTTAAGGGCGCATTCAAGGGCCAAGGGCTCATAGAAGTATTCCATCTATGCATTCGCGAACTTCCGACGGCCGGGTGCCATCCATCAAAAAATTCAATCGTGCAGCGGACGCGGATCATGTTCGAAGGGTCAAATAGGAGCGACACGCTACACGCCCGCATGGTATTTGCATCAGCAGCAGCTAAATCGAAGTAGGACCACTTTTTATCCCCACCCTGTCCATCGGGAGTCTTAACAGAAGCCCGGATATGTGTATATATGCTTTTATATGTATATATGTTTTGGGTGCAATCGCATCGTCGACATTCTCGTTTTTATGCGTCTGAAAAGTTTCGCTGGTGCTGCGTAATATTATGAACAAATCTGACCCGCAGCAGTGCGATATGCCACAGGAGTACACAGATACCACGAGCATCATCATTATTTTCCATTAGTCGCAGAGGCACGTCTACGAATGCAGAAAATTAATTGCCAACAAATTCCTACTTGTAGACAACTTGTTTGTGGAAGCACCTGCGCTCGACAGAAAGCGTAACGACGACGAGCAAATACCGGCGAAGATGCTCGCACAACTGCAAACCCCTGCACTCTTCGAGAATTTACAGCCGCATTGTTAATGCAAAGACCCAGAGATGCCCACTGCCGCTTCCGGGTCTAATTTCAAGTTTTGTTACTGTCATAAAAACACGAAATATTATTGCGCGTAAAATTACTATTGCCCTGGATCTCAGATTTCATGCTAGATGTGCATTTAGCATGTTAATTAATACTGCTATTCCATTTTTACTTTTACGTATCTAAATTATTATTTTTGCTTATAGTATCCTCTTATAAAACCAATATAAACTTATAAATTCCACAAACATTGTAAGGAAGTTAACATAGCCTAAAGAGCAAATACATAAAACAACTGTGGATATTTTGGTGCCTACTATGAATGTGAATGGTAATCTTATTTTAGATGGACAATTGAATAATTAAACACCTTTTAACTGAACACTGTTACAATATGCATGCTTTTGCTAATGGGCATTGTGAGGGATGAAACCTAATCGGCGTGTACTGATTGAATTTCGAGCTAACCCCTTCCACTTTCAGCAATATTGATGGTTTGCTGACAAGTAATTACTGAAGCAAATTAAATTTTTAGGTAATAAATTGATAGTGGGTCATTTGGTTAAATTTGTCAAAACAGTTTCACCCTATTTAATCCTAGCCTAACCCCATTTAGCCATAAATCGCGAAATCTATTTAAAAACATTCCCTCAGAATTCCAGCAGCAGTATTTATATTAAAAAAATATATATATAGTATTCTTATGCTTTAAACGTATTTATATCTTGTTGATTTTGCTTACACGTTTGAGAAAATTCTACTGAAATAATTTGGCCTAAGAATAACACATTTTATGGATAATTAAATTCGGGATATGCGACAGAAAAGATAACTGAAACTAATTTACGTTGATCTGTTTAATATAGAAATTGTTTAATTTTAACCCTTTCGTCTATGAATATAGGTAAAAACAAAAAAAATATTTTAAGGCGCGGAATTTATTTATATATCACTATAGAATATGTTTTCGTGCCCCATTTATTGTTTTCACCTTTAGGGAGGGGGTGGCGAAACGGTACGCATGTGTACCAATAGAGTATTTGAATGGTACAAATATGTACCACCAGGTGTAAATGAAAACTTCGACATTGTTGAATTATATTGATATATTTTATTTTTAATATCTATTTTATTTTTCGTCCAGCCAAGTGGCGCAGTGGTCTGGTCTATGCTACTGACCACGAGGTCCTGGGTTCGATTCTCGGTGGGAATGCATAGTAAAGTGAATTCTTCTTCTTATCAATAGTATTAGCCTCTAATATGACTAA
>WSZQ02087978.1:0-10097 GCA_019419845.2 Weissflogia rhopalogaster
TTCTTTGATATGTCAATGCTAGCTAGTCTGGGGTCGTTCAAATAAGACTGTATGATAGTAGTTGTGTGAATGAGTTAAGAAAAATCATACTAAAATAGTGCAAGCTTATGATTGAAGGAATACGACTTAGCGAGTAAGAGTCCCTCTTCGTTTCATGTATATATCAAATATTATATTCGTGCTATTTCCAATGAATAATTCAACTCAAATTCAACTGTAAATTTTAATGAAGGGACTTGATTTTTTTGAATGTTCATAAAATCATATAGAAAACTCTTGATGGCTTAAAAAAGTACATAATTGTCATTCAAATACCGGAACCAAATTCCGAAAAAATAACCTGGCAAGTCCACCTGGGTAGCATAGTTGTGCTTCGGTCTCCCACGCACGCGGACGGGGAATGTGAATTTATTATTAATAAATTTCACACTAATAACCACTCAATTCATATCGACAATAAAGTCACAACATTCGCAATGCACAACCCATAACACACTCAACGGTCTCAAGAAGAATCCACCGACCAACATAAAATTCACTTCACTCACACACAACGAGAAACCACATCAACAACAAAACAATAACATCACAAAAACCAACAACAAAAATCATAATAAGGCTGAAGGACCAATAGAGATCGATGGCCAGGTCTCCGGACCGAATACATTTTTTAACTGGCAATTCTAAGAATTAAAGCCCACCTGAGTAGCATAGGTGGTAAGGCTTCAGTCTACGCAGCTGGGCCGGGTTCGAGTCCCAGGGATAGGCTCCTACATGGGTGAATTAATTTATTAATTATTTTACACTAATTTATTCACAAAAAAATGCAAACAACCAAATCCACACTACAAAATCATAACAATTAAAAATCAACAGATAAAAAATGTTATTACAACATAACATTATGATGTATATACAAATAAAATAAAAACTTGTATTCAGGCTGAAGGACAATACAAACAATTCTAAGAATTAAAGCCCACCTGAGTAGCATAGGTGGTAAGGCTTCAGTCTACGCAGCTGGGCCGGGTTCGAGTCCCAGGGATAGGCTCCTACATGGGTGAATTAATTTATTAATTATTTTACACTAATTTATTCACAAAAAAATGCAAACAACCAAATCCACACTACAAAATCATAACAATTAAAAATCAACAGATAAAAAATGTTATTACAACATAACATTATGATGTATATACAAATAAAATAAAAACTTGTATTCAGGCTGAAGGACAATACAAACAATAATAAATTCCAAGAATTAACCAATCTTCTACTTATTAAATATTAAATACTGAGACGTATTAATACATCATCTCGTGAAATTTTCGCCGTCAGCAATAAGTAACTTTCAAATAGAAAGGAAATAATTGATTATAATGGAGAGAGAAATGTGATGAAATATCGATAAACTTCCGAAGATTAAAAGAAATAAACCTATTTTTATTTAATTTCCTAATCCCAAGAAACTTTTCCCAATTTAAGCTATAAAAGAAAATCTCGGAAATGCTAGTAATTTGACTACTTTGTATTCCCCTACGCTTCTAGCTGCTTGTGTCGGTTGTAAATCTTAATTTGGATCACCCATGTAAATATAAATTATCCAGTATTAAATAAATCACTTGCGGTTAGCCTCGTTAATGTCTAGTGTAGAGATGCGCGTTGGATTCATTTTTGGTGGAGGCGCCGGACGGCCGGGAGTTGGGTCGACTTTGATTCAGCTGCCCTCACTACTATCAACTCCCACACACTATGGTTTCCTTTCGTAGGCAATTCTTGCAGACTGTCTCAACTTTAGGCCCGTCCCTTTTTTTTTATTGCCCCATGTCCTACACAAGCTGATGGCGAGTCGATCCAGGTGGCGGGCCAACGTCACGTGCGACTAGTATAACAGCGAGGGATGTGATGTTCCTGCTTGGGACATAAAACGCCAAAGCAGTGCATGCATGCGAAACAGTAGACAAACCTCACTCATTAATCTAAGTGGCGCAAGACTATTCGGATTTTATGTCCGAGATAATTTAACTTTGCTAGCGTTCTCGGCTTCATCATCGATGTTCATCGTCTAATGGCTATTGCTGTAATAATAGTCAATCAAACTTCAAGTTTTATTGATTTTAAAACCATTCATTATTATATTATGACGTCGATGCCGCGCCGTCCTTCCTGTTTGATAATTTATTAATTGTACTTACGGTCGAATGAATATTTAAACAAGATGATTTTCCAGCTTCCGTTTTGGGTGACGTTCTCTTGAGTAAATCAATATGCAAGAGGAAGGAAGAGGGATGAAACTTATCTATTTAGTGTACTTTACATCATATTAAACTTAGTTATATACCATTTTCGAAATATAATTTCAGCAAATCATTATAGTTAGAGTTAGCCTCTTTCACAACACACCAAATAAATTTTGAACAAGTTATCATTACCAAATCAGTTGAAATGAAATATAATCATGAAAGTTAACCTAAATATATTGCATCGTATTTAATTTGCCACCCCCTGATGAAAAACTCCGATTTACACAAGCTTCGTACGTGCCCAAAATATGGCAACTTATACTACAACATCTAGAATAGACGTGTATATCGTACGATTGAATACAGTGGCGGGCCCGTTTCAGTGAGAGGAAAGGGTTGAAGCGCCCATGGGAAAACGACGGCTTCGCATGGCAGCAGCGTGGAGACGCGTAATGAAAAGACTTAGAAGTAAGTTTCAATCACGTAGCTGTGGACGCGCTGCCGCCGCCACAGCCGTCACCGCCACCGCCGTCGTCGTCATACGAACGGGCAAACCTCCCGCTCATCGGAGACGGTGGTATTAAATATTCACAACGCTTAAAAGGAAGTGCTCGTCGATGATGGCCGCATTACTCATGCGGCCTGATTATGGGATGCGAATGCGCGGCGTGCGCGTACCTAGCACGCTGATAGCCTTACTTTTTCACTTGCAACGTGTAATTATAGGCAGCCAAATCTACACCTGTTTCTAGACTATGTAAAATATAAATGACGCATAAATACTATTTAATTACCTCATTATATAAGTACATTTGACTTTTTTCATTTTTGATATTTTTTAAAACATAATATAGCAAAAATAAGACGATACTCTTGAATAAATTTGAAAATAATTACTATTCTTCTTTTTCCTGTCTATTGTTCGTGGTGGTGTATGCAAGGCGCCAGCACGTCGCGTCAACCACTACAATCTCTGGGCATCTTGGGTTTATCGTATTCGTATATTTCATTCTTAATGGTTCATAGATTATTGAAGTGTGACGAATTCCTCCACTTTACCGAAATAATATATAAACTTAAGTCTAAACTAAACAGCTTGGCGACATTCATAAATAAGGCTCAAAATTGCCACGCCGGCGCCGTTCGCAACATCCGTTCTCCGGTCTCTCTCCATCCAACGAGTGCACCGGGTATTGCTCATACCTTGCTATTTGGTCTCAAATTATGTACAAAATCCAGCTACAAGAATTTGTTTGCATTTTTTATGAGAGATGATTTTTTGAATATAAATTCAGATAAATAGGTTATTTGAGCAAATTGAAACACGCTTTTCTCTTTTATTTTAGCGTATATTATACAAAACTTCAGAAAGAGCATTTTACCTACTGCTCCGTTACAGCTACAGATCTCCAGATATGTATAGTTAGGTTGGTACCGAAAATCGTTTTAGCATATTTAAACACGTGTTTTCTATTATATTTCAGCGAATATTTCCGAAAATTTAAGCCAGCGGACCGATGCAGCTACCGATCTCCCGGTGTGTTCAAACGCACATCATGTATTGTTTGAGCACATCTCAACACGTTTTTCTCTTATATATTTTCGAAAATTAACTCCTTATCCATTTCAGCTCCCAATATATTTAAACACACTAATTGCGAAAATAAGTCGTTTCAGTACATTGAAATGTGTTTTTCTCTTTCATTTTATCGAATATTTACTTTTTTGTGTCCAAAAATACTTCAGTAGTAGCAAACGGCTAATTTCCAAAATTAACTGCAATTTTAATTCCCGCTTAGAACGCGTAGCCTGATCAAACAGGACCTTACTTGTTCGCTCAACTGATGTTAAATAATGCACACATTTTCAATTAACAAACTGGCGTTTATTTGCTGCTTGTGCAATTTGTCGATATCTCCACGTACAATACAGTGGTGAAAAGCGGACATTCGCACCGGAAGCTTAAGTCAAAATGGCGTCCTCACCACCCGTGTCTGGCCGAAGGGCGTTACGTGGCAAATTTAAAATTAAACGCCATCTCTCCACAGCGCAGCGATACTCAGATTGGTAATGTTAGAGTACCGAAAGAAACCATTTCAAAAACCATGAAAGTGATAGATTATTGTTAACAAATAGATTGTTAAATTATTAATCCATCTATTGTAATTAATATATTACTATTTTTTACATATTTAGTTCGAAAAATACTTAGAACATGCTCAGACATTTAAGAAAACAATTTACCTATAAGCAAATGAAATAATAAATAACACTTTAACAGGCACTGAGTGTGTAAATGTGGGTAGATGTACATTTTTCACCCGTCGATATTACCTATGAAAACGTCGTTAATTAATCATGTATCATTAATCACATGATTTTGTATAATTGAACATTCTTATCAACCGCGCCATCATTCAAAGTTCAGCACTGGCAAACTGCAGAGCATCAATACTATAACGGGGACAATCTGACACGTTTGCCACGCATTATTGATGAATAAATTGCGAAGTGTTGCAGCAATCAAGTATGTATCGTATTCGAAATTAATGATGATTCTGGATAATTAGCATGAGACATTATTGATTTGATTAAATCCACCTTGGCAATGTGCCAAGTCAATAATTTGATTCTACCAGTACAAATACGATTAATTAAATTATATATTCCAATCTATTTTTTGTTAATTTGTTATTTTATTTTATTTTAGATTGGAAAAACTACAACTGACAAGCAATTTTACACATGTCTAAAATACTATAAAAGTGTGATTAAAACATGCAATTAAATAAAATACAGCGAATATTGTAAGTATTAAATATTCACGAATATATTCGGCGTGACTTTTTTAATTATTCAATTCACTGGTTGATTATTCATACGCTTTAAGTTTAAATTACAAAAATCGCGTATTGCACTAGTATAGGTGGATAGCCATGGTCCCCTTTGCGTGTGTTTTACTACTGTCAACTGCTCCGTAAACAAGCAGCGAACAGTTTTAAAATTGTAATTCAATTGAATTACGATGCAAATAGAATAAACCTCTTGTTTGGTGCGGCTGCGTATTGAACATGCAAACATTCAACGAAAAACGCCTGTTTTCACGTAATGAAAATTGAAAATCCACGCGAGCTGGTAAACCAAAAACGCACTGTGTCGAACAAAAACAATTTAAAAATATATAAGTGCAGACATCTACAATAGATGAGATTTGTTAATGGAATATTTCGGCTGGCGAATATTATATTTTCTGTATTAATTCACGTACCACTTTATATCATATTATATTTGATATTTGTGGAATAAAATGCTTAAAATGCCTAACTATATTGTAATTTTAAAACTGTACAATTTCACAGTCAAAGGTTTGAAATATTATTGTTTATTTCCTTAAATGGTTCAGTTTAGTTTTAAATCTGTCAATGTACATTGTTAAGTTTCTTCGTCTTCAACGAATATCAAGCCAGCCAGAACTCTTGATATCTAGATCATCCTCATACGATCCAAAGATAAAAAGTAAGTGAAATGCTTACTATCCCCGGTTTCATTTCATGCCATTTTCGAATTTTGGCAGAACATTGCAGGGTGAGGCTGATTTTTTCCTGCTTTATTCATCTTTCTGGATGTCTCTGCAAAGCCAAATTTTCCGGAACATTTGTTAATTTTAATTTTTTTTGCTTTGTGTGAAAATCTGTAATATAGGGATTCTAGCATATCAAATAATGTTATCAAAGTAAATAGAGCATTATAATAAGAAAACAAGAAATTTGACCACGTTCTACAGGTGGCATATTGTTATCCCTTGCCAAATATAAACACAATGATTTAAATAATTAAATGGTGCGGTAAAAAAACAATATTCATAGGGAAAAATGAAAGATACAGCTCCAAGAACATGATGGCATGTCCAAGGACGCGATAAAAATTATAAGTTTAACATACATACTCAATAAAATAGTGCCACGAGAATTCTGAAAATTTGAATTCTCTATGACCAAAAAAATTCTGGCCAATAATGAGGATTACCTACGAATCCTCACTGCCAGATATATAATACAGAAATTGCCGCAGATAAAACAAAAATCTGGTAATTGTATCAAACCCGACCAGATGTGAACGGGAACATGGCAAATATGTTCAGTACTTACATATCATGTCATGAACACCAAGGAATGAAGGCAAAAATGTTCCTTGGCAGAAACATCCAGAATGTTATATCCGAAAATCGAGATGCCAAATAGTAATGGAGAATAATGACAAACAGGTACTTGTGACAATATGTTTCATAAAAAGAAAATCAGTCTTTAAATGGTAGGAGCAAAATGTAACACTTGCTTCAGAGAAATTAAAAACTATAAGAGAACTGCAAATCATCGATTTTTTGAAGTGATAACTTCTTTATGGAGGCCAAATCGCTTCTCAGAGTAGAGGTTCGACGGCTCGACATGACTATCTGATTTCTATCTTGTACCTCGCTATATCGAAAACGCGCTAATAGAAAGTCGGAATTGCTACAAATCACATCATTCGTACAGCATTATATGGAGACCAATAAATACAAAAGTCAAGATAAATTATAAAATATTTTTATTGAATTCAAGAATCTATATAAGGATTTTCAATTTGGATGATCCAATTCTATGTTATAGCAACCTGCGTTATCAAGACCCAATAAAACTTTCAAATATTTTTTTTTCATCGTATATTACTGACATAAAAAAATTATAAAACCAATCTTTAAATAAATCTTGAGTTATCCAAGCTTTTTTTTTGATCGCCAGAACGCGGAGAGTTGAAGATAGATGTATTATCATTGGTTTTATCATCAGACTCCCATATAGATTGCTGCATACATGAAGGGTGATACATTCTTTTGAAGTTTAAAACTGAGCACGCATTTAATTTGTCGAAATAAATGTCATAGTCCGCCACAGTTTACCCTATATTATCTGCATATTACTTTAATGTTCGAATAGATGCCGTAAACGGCTAAGAGATAAACTTGCATGATTATATACTACGTTGATATAAACATATCCACTTAAATCCATCCAACGAGTGCACGAAAAGAACTGTTGAGACGTTGTTGAACGGAAACCGCGCTGTAAGAGTACCGCGTTACAGAAGAGCTGTCGCCACTTGTGCTCCGCGTTATATATAAACCGTGTTCTGAGAGTACTGCGTTTGTACCACGATTGTATTCACTATGCGTATTTCGGGCGACGCTTCTCCCACTCTCCACCAAGTGCTTAAGGGAAGTTTTAAACGCAAGCCATCCAGAGATTGAAGTGGTTGACGCGACGGGCTGGCACCTTGCATAGGTTTGGCAATTCTCACCACTAGACGGGTCTTCGTGGACACATGTGGTGAAGCTTGGCTTGTGCGCTTAAGCATCGAAATCGGACACACCCGCAGAGAGAGAGAGAGAGAGAGCCACCGTAAGACAGGGTGAGACTCCATGCATAGCAATGCGCTGGTGATGACGGGATCAGCCTCGCCACCTAGATATAAGAATATTGTAAAGGAAGTGGGCGGTACGCACCAGCTTCTAGTTTAGATTTTTACAAAATAAAATTAGTTGTAATCCGAGCGCCGAATAAGTTACTTCTCATCATCTTTACCTTCCTAAATGCGCAACACAAGCATCTGGTAGCTGTCGACCTGATTTCTTTCGATTCTGGACGTTTAAGGACTCTAGGTGAGCCCAGTGCGTTCACCGCGCTATCGCCATAGGGTCGCCACTCAGTACACGTCCCCTTTCTCTTCCGTTGCAAATACACCACTGATCAGAACCCGGTGCGTTTACCGCGCCATCAATCAGGGCCGTGGACGTTGGTTCGCGACAGCTTAGGTAGCGCTTGTCGCGTGAATAGTGTCGTTACACCATCGATTGTGAATAGAATTTACGTGAATTATTGACCGCTCTTTGAAGTAAATATGAGTGTGTAGTTATAAGATAAATGAAACACACCTTTTTTTAATAAGTGCATTCTATTATGCGTATATATATATAGTTTTGCAGGTAACAGGGAGAAGGTCAATGAGATGTGAGAGCATAAATAATGTGTGAACAGAATGGGTGGTGAGAGACTGGTGAAAATATCTGAAAATTGTGTGCAAGGAGGTCGGCGCCGCCGAGTGCTTGGCCAAGTTGTAGGGAAAAGGCGTAGGTAGCGGTAGGATTGTCAGAGGTGTCGGTAGATCGGTTGCTGATAAGGAATAAATTAAGCGTGAAAATCAGATCGTTAGGAGGGGAGGTGGACGAGCAGGATGGACAAAATAATATCAGAGATGAATGTGTGAGGTGTGTCCTGTGACGCTCGGGTCGTGCGTCTCCACCAAATGTGGCGTTCGAGAGGTTTTTGATTTATTAATGTTTATCTAACTCGCTTGGCATATATTTTACTCATCTAGCTTCCGTGCTATCTACCGGGGATAAAGTAAATGGTACTTACTACTTGATAACGGACATCTCTAGGCCGTATGGGGACGGCGCAGAGATTGCTGGTGTAATGCTGACGGGCTTCGGCTTACTGGTAGTTGCCTGGCTAGCTGTGGGAATGTCTTCGGGTGGTACAATAAGAACTCACGAATGTTTTTAACTTAGCGTATATTAATTAACAGCAAAGCAAAGTTACAGCGAATTACAAACGATCACGACTATTAACTATTCTGCGACGGTGGCGACTGATCGGCGGATGACGATTTTGACAGCGTGGTGACGAACAGCGAACTGACTATTACCGAACAATCCGACCAGTCCTAGTACCCTTGAGTCGTGGGTTTATATACTGATTTCCTCCCATTTGAAAATAGGTATTTCCTTGGTTGCCTCGTGGAGCGCGTGGCTGACCCTTGGTATCTGAAGTCACGTACGTCTTCGTTTCCGCATATACCTTTTTAGTAGAGTTTCTTCGAATCACACTTTCTTGGTTCTATTAACGCATTTTTGCCGTCATCTGCCTTTTCATGTTTTGTTTTGTTTCCTTTGTGTCCACTTCAAAGAATTGTCCACATTTCCCGTCAGTCACATTAACATCTAAATCTATTGGACATGTCTAAGCCTATGAGACATCCTATCTACACAAAGAAATCTCTTGGCTAAACTTTCCTGGAATAATTATCCAAAATTGTATTGTAAATTCTTAATTAACTTTATCGCATTCGCGAGTCCTGTGTGGATGGGGGGAAGATTCTTGAGAGCATGTAGGGTGTGCTTGTATAGGAATGAAAGAGGAGTGGGCGCGCGAGAGCCAGGGGAAAGAAGGGAAGTGAAAGAGTGGCTGAGTGAGGATGGAAGGAGGGTGGCAGATTTGCGGAAGGAAGCGGAAGGAAGAAGCACGGACTGGACCACCATCAACTACGGGGAGGCGAATAATTGTTGGTACCTAGGGAGTGAAGGGAGTGAAGAGAGTGAATGTACAGAAGAAGTGGTTTAATTACTTTTTGTTAAAATTGCATTTATATAATTAAGTTTTGTTTAAAAAGTATTTAGGAGGTTATTTAGGAAGTGTTATTTAGTTTTACTTATTACTTATTCCGATGAATATATGCAATGGATTTGTTATCTAGAAATTAATTAAATTACGCATTTGGAATAGATATTTTAATATATTGGTGGTTTGAAGGTTCACCGACTGATTAGTCTGAAGATGTTTTAAAAATGATTTATCCATTTCTACTCATTCCACTTTATGAAAAATATAAAAGTCATAGTTACTAAAAAGTTCATTGTATTCCTCTCTTCGTGAGAGTGGGAGATACAAGAAGAGTACAAATAATACTGGCAAACATTGCTATCTCACATATTTGCTTTTCGCATATGCATTCTTTCATAGATGATTAGGCACGAAA